>CM053325.1:61308321-61437965 GCA_028583605.1 Dastarcus helophoroides
AATCCAAGAAAGATTAAAAACACAACAAAGGTTGCTTTAGAGCAACACAACAAAAGTTCCTCTAGAGCAACACAACAAAAGTTGCTCTAGAGCAACCAAGCATCTCTATGAAGATTATGGCTTGGTTATCGAAACGCGTTAGCCAGCAACCTTTGTTGTGTTTTTTAATCTTCCTTGGTTTCAGAGGACAAAATTTGTATTTGAATTTTTGAGGATAACCAAGGACCAGTCTGTTGTACCAAAATTGAAGTCTTTTAGAAAAGTTTCTTTAATAATTCGGAACTTTATAAACCTTCTTGAGAGCCCTAACTCCAAATAAGTCTTCAGAAATCTTTTTAAGTTCATCTCAGAAGGTAAGAGTGTTAAAAAAGTTTCTTTTTTTACTCTGGAACAAAAATGATTTTTCTTGAAAATTTGATGTTCAAGGTCAAGGTCCCTAACAACTCAAAACTGTCTATGATACTTTGAAGCTGTAACTGGAGAAGTTTTTTTCAAAAATTTGGACTAACTTTCCCCAATAATTTAGTATTACTCTAGATATTTTTTTAATGTTAGGCTCTGATTAAATTTAAAAAGAAGTTTAAAATTTTGGACACACCTCTCTACGAATTCTCAGGGAATTCTGATCTTTAAATGAATTTCTTGAGAAGCTGGAAAGCTACGCAATTTTACTGATAAATTTAACACTTCTAAGTGCATTATTAGTTACTTTTAAGGCTGGCCGCATACATACGGAATCCTGATTAGGTATTTAGAATTATTAAAAATTTTTATGGAACTTCTCAACATGTGGCATATTTGGCAGTTTATCCAAAACGTTTCCCTTAGAACTTTAAAAATCTTGAGTTTCCACACTCTAATAATCCAGATGAACTTTCTTGACATCCTTCCTTTAGGTGAATCTTCTTGAAGATTTTAGGCAGCTACATATGCATTTCTTTTCAGAATCTCGAAGTCTAGGAGTCACCTTAAAATTTGGTCCTTTCAGTATTTCCATTTCCTTAGAACTTCAAAAATCTAGATACCCTTTCATACTCTAATTAATCCAAATGAACTTTCTTGACACTTTCATCTTTTAGATGAATCTTCTTGAAGATTTTAGGCAGCTGCATGTGGATTTCTTTTCAGAATCTCGAAGTCTAGGACTCATCTTAAAATTTGGTCCTTTCAGTATTTCGATTTCCTTAGAAAGTCATAAATCTAGATGAGTTTCCATACTCTAATTAATCTAAATAAATTTCGTTGACACTTTCATCCTTTAGGTGAATCTTCTTGAAGATTTTAGACAGCTACATATGCATTTCTTTTCAGAATTTCGAAGTCTAGGAGTCACCTTAAAATTTGGTCCTTTCAGTATTTCGATTTCCTTAGAATTTCAAAAATCTAGATGAGTTTCCATACTCTAATTATTCTAAATGAATTTCCTTGAGACTTTCATCCTTTAGATGAATCTTCTTGAAGATTTTAGGCAGCTGCATGTGGATTTCTTTTCAGAATCTCGAAGTCTAGGAGTCACCTTAAAATTTGGTCCTTTCAGTATTTCGATTTCCTTAGAACTTCAGAAATCTAGATAAGTTTCCATACTCTAATTAGTATAATTGAATTTCTTTGAAACTTTCATCCTTTAGGTGAATCTTCTTGAAGATTTTAGGCAGCTACATATGCATTTCTTTCCAGAATTTTGAAATCTAGGAGTCACCTTAAAATCTGGTTTTTTCAGTGTTTTGATTTCCTAAAAATCTAGATCACTTTTCATGCTCTAATTAATCTAAATGAATTTCCTTGACACTTTCATCCATTAGGTGAATCTTCTTGAAGATTTTAGGCAGCTACATATGCATTTCTTTTCAGAATCTCGAAGTTTAGGAGTGACCTTAAAATTTGATCCTTTCAGTGTTTTTTTTTTGGGTCTTTTGGGGAAGACTTGTTTAAAAATGAAAGGCTCTAAAAACCGTTTTCTTGATAATGTTGTCCTACAGATAGTTGTTAACAATTTCGTGCTGCAGAAAGATTTTGTTTTTAAGTTAAATCCACTTGCAAAGGGTAACCCCATTATGCCTTCAAAGCACTGCGAGCAGGATGCCTAAACAGGGGTGGATGGCGATGAACTGCCTTCTCAAACAAGGACAGGTTGTCATTTTTGGGAAGGAAAATTCCTTTCGGTATCGGAGGAAGTTCTACAGAAAATAGATCCTCCGTAGACACTGTGTCAAACTGAACCGCACAGGAATTTACTGTTTCCTACTGTCTTGTATGCCTCAAGAATCTTGCCCTTGGGGAGATCAATCCTGTTAGTTCCTGCGAGCATCTTCCATGATAGTACTTTTTTTAAAACATTTCGCTTTGTGCTCTTTTTTCAAAATTCCTATTTAAATTTGAAACTCGAAAATTTTTAAAATGTTCGAATTCTTAAAAAGAAGCGAAATTGTGAAAAGGTTGAGATTATGAAAGTAAATTAAAATTTGGAAAAACGGAAATTTAAAAAAAAGGAAAACTATAGATTTGAAATTTTTAAAAATACAGTCGATAGATTTTTTAAATAAAATTGTCATTTTTTGAAAGTTAAAGGAAAAATCGAGATTTAAAAAAAATTAATTCAAAAAAAAACACTTAAATTGAGTCAATGTTTTCAAAAGTCGAAGCTTCAAAAAATTCCAGTTTTTAAAAAAAATTGAAATATTTAAAGAAAATCGAATTTTTAAAGAGCCAGATTTTCAAAAAGGGTGAAATTTCATATCAAATTTTTAAAAAAAGGTATAATTTTCAATAACAAAATGAGAATTCTGCACAAAATCGAAAAAAATCGAAATTTTGTTTGAACATTTTCAAAAAATTCCGAATTCATAAAAATAAATTGAAATTTGAAAAAACAGAAATTTAAAAAATGAAAAACTGGTAATTCGAAATTTTCAAAAATAAAGTCGATAGATTTTTCGAAAAAGTCATTATTTTCAGAGAGTGGAAAATTAAAGGAAAAGTCGAGATTTTGAAAAAAAGTCCAATTCAAAAAAAAACAAACATTTTAATTGAGTCAATGTTTTCGAAATTCGAGCTTCAAAAAATTCGAATTTTTAGAAAAAATTGAAATGTTTTCAGAAAATCGAATTTTTAAAGAGTCTGATTTGCAAAAAGGGTGAAATTTCGAGTCAAAATTTAAAAAAAAAAACAATTTTTAAAAACAAAATGAGAATTTTGAAAAATATCGAAAAAATCAAAAGTTTGTGTGAATATTTTCAAAAAATTTCTAACTCTTAAAACAAAGCAAAATTTTGAAAAAGTTGAAACTAAAAAAGCTAATAAAATTTGGAAAAACAGAAATTTAAAAAAATGGAAAACTGGAAGTTCGAAATTTTTAAAAATAAAATCGATAGATTTTTCAAACAAAAAATCGTTATTTTCAGAGAGTGGAAAGTTGAAGGAAAAGTCGAGATTATGGAAATAGAGTCAAACAAACATTTTAATTGAGTCAATATTTCCAAAAGTCGAAGCTTCAAAAAATTCGAATTTTTAGAAGAAATTGAAAAGTTTTAAGAAAATCGAATTTTTAAAGAGTTGGATTTGCAAAGAGGGTGAAATTTTAAGCCAAAATTTAACAAAAGGTATAATTTTTAATAACAAAATGAGAATTTTGAACAAAATAGAAAAAATCAAAATTGTGTGTGAATGTTTTAAAAAATTTTCGAATTCTTAAAACGAAGCGAAATTGTAAAAAGGTTGAAATTATGAAAGTAAATTGAAATTTGGAAAAACAGAAATTTAAAAAAATGGAAAATTGGAGATTTAAAATTTTCAAAAATACAGTCGAAAGATTTTTCAAAAAAAATCATCATTTTCAGAGAGTTGAAAGTTAAAGAAAAAGTCGAGATTTTGAAAAAAAGGAGTCCAATTTAAAACACAAACACTTAAATTTAAAAAATGGAAATCGAAATTCGAAATTCTCAAAAAATAAAGTCGAAAGATTTTTCAAAAAAAAGGCATCATTTTCAGAGAGTTGAAAGTTAAGGGAAAAGTCGAAATTTTGGAAAAAAATCCAATTTCAAAAGCAAACATTTAAATTTAAAAAATGGAAATCTGGAAATTCGAAATTTGCAAAAAATAAAGTCGAAAGATTTTTTAAAAAAAAGGCGACATTTTCAGAGAGTTGAAAGTTAAGAGAAAAATCAGATTAAAAAAAATTCAATTACAAAAACATTAATGAGTCAATTTTTCAAAAGTCGAATCTTCAAAAAAATCGAATTTTTAAAAATTAAGATCGAAAAATTTAAAAAAATCGAATCAGAAATTTTTAAAAAAGGGTTAATTTTTATAAAAAAATGAAATTTTAAAATGAAAAATGTAAAAGTTTCAATTTGTCAAAATGAAAATTTAAAAATTCAAACTTTACAAAATCAATATGTTAAGAAATCGAATTTTAAAAAATCGAAATTTGAAAAAATAAAATTTATTGAAAATCAGAAGGTGAATTTTAATGAAAAGTTCGGCATTTTCAAAAAATCAAATTTCGAAAAACATTATAAATATAAATTTTTAAAAAAAATGAGAACTTTGAAAAAAATAAATTGAAATTTCAAAACAAAAGAGAGTGAAAATTTGGAAAATTTTCAAATTTCTTAAAAAGCGGAATTGTGAAAACGTTAAAACTATGAAAGTAGACTGGAATTTGGAACAACGGAAATTCAAAAAATGGAAAACCATAAATTCGAAATTTTCAAAATTAAAGTCGAAACATTTTTTAAAAAAAGTCATCATTTTCAGAAAGTTGAAAGTTAAAGGAAAAGACGAGATTTTGAAAAAAAGTTTAATTTAAAAAGCAAACATTTAAATTTAAAAAATGGAAATCTGGAAATTCGAAATTTGCAAAAAAAATAAAGTCGAAAGGTTTTTCAAAGAAAGGCGTCATTTTCAGAGAGTTGAAAGCTAGAGGAAAAGTCAAGATTTTAAAGAAAAGTCCAATTTAAAACACAAACACTTAAATTCAAAAAATGGAAACCTGGAAATTCGAAATTTTCAAAAAATAAAGTCGAAAGAATTTTCAAAAACATTTGTCATTTTCAGAGAGTTGAAAGAAAGGTAAAGGAAGAGTCGAGATTTTGAAAAAAAGAATCCAATTTAAAAAACAAACATTTCAATTAAGTCAATGTTTCCAAAAGTCGAAGCTTCAGAAGATTCGAATTTTTAGAAGAAATTGAAATGTTTTAAGAAAATCGAATTTTTAAAGAGTTCGATCTGCAAAAATG
This sequence comes from Dastarcus helophoroides, assembly GCA_028583605.1. NCBI lineage: Eukaryota > Metazoa > Arthropoda > Insecta > Coleoptera > Bothrideridae > Dastarcus > Dastarcus helophoroides. The sequence goes on from CM053325.1 coordinate 61,313,559, forward strand.
TAGAAAAAATTTCGAATAAAAATTGTATAAAAAGGTTTAATTTTTTATAACAAAATGAGAATTTTGAACTAAATCGAAAAAATCAAAACTTTTGTGTGAAAATTTTTAAAAATTTTCAATTTCCTTAAAAAAAAGCGAAATCGTGAAAAAAAAACTATGAAAGTAAACTGAAATTTGGAAAAACGGAAATTTGAAAAATGGAAAACCATAAATTCGAAATTTTCAAAAATTAAAGTCGAAACATTTTTCAAAAAAAGTCATCATTTTCAGAAAGTTGAAAGTTATAGGAAAAGTCGAGATTTTGAAAAAAAGTCGAATTTAAAAAGCAAACATTTAAATTTAAAAAATGGAAATCTGGAAATTCGAAATTTACAAAAAAAATAAAGTCGAAAGGTTTTTCAAAGAAAGGCGTCATTTAGTCCAATTTAAAAAATAAACATTTAAATTCAAAAAATGGAAATCTGGAAATTCGAAATTTTCAAAAAATAAAGTCGAAAGAATTTTCAAAAACATTTGTCATTTTCAGAGAGTTGAAAGAAAGGTAAAGAAAAAGACGAGATTTTGAAAAGAAGAATCCAATTTAAAAAACAAACATTTCAATTAAGTCAATGTTTCCAAAAGTCGAAGCTTCAGAAAATTCGAATTTTTAGAAGAAATTGAAATGTTTTAGGAAAATCGAATTTTTAAAGAGTTCGATCTGCAAAAATGCAGAAAAAAATTTCGAATAAAAATTGTATAAAAAGGTTTAATTTTTTATAACAAAATGAGAATTTTGAACTAAATCGAAAAAATCAAAACTTTTGTGTGAAAATTTTTAAAAAATTTCAATTTCTTAAAAAAGGGCGAAATTGTGAAAAAAAACTATGAAATTAAACTGAAATTTGGAAAAACGGAAATTTGAAAAATGGAAAACCATAAATTCGAAATTTTCAAAAAATAAAGTCGAAACATTTTTCAAAAAAAGTCATCATTTTCAAAAAGTTGAAAGTTATAGGAAAAGTCGAGATTTTGAAAAAAAGTCCAATTTAATTAAAAAGCAAACATTTAAATTTAAAAAATGGAAATCTGGAAATTCGAAATTTGCAAAAAATAAAGTCGAAAAATTGTTCAAAAAAAAGGCGTCATTTTCAAAGAATTGAAAATTAAAGGAAAAGTCGAGATTTTGAAAAAAGTCCAATTTAAAAAGCAAACATTTAAATTTAAAAAATGAAAATCTGGAAATTCGAAATTTTCCAGAGATAAAGTCGGAAGATTTTTCAATATAAGTCGTCATTTTCAGAGAGTTGAAAGTAAAGGGAAAAGTCGAAATTTTGAAAAAAGTTTAATTTAAAAAAAACAAACCTTTAAATTGAGTCAATGTTTCCAAAAGTCGAAGTTTCAAAAATTTCGAAGTTTTAGAAGAAATTGAAATGTGTTAAGAAAATCAAATTTTTAAAGAGTCGGATTTGCAAAAAGGGTGATATTTCGAGTCAAAATTTTAAAAAAGGTGGAATTTTTAATAACAAAATGAGAATTTTGAACAAAATCGAATAAATTAGAGAATTTTGTGAAATTGTGTAAACGTTGAAACTATATAAGTAAATTGAAATTTGGAAAAAAGGGAAATTTAAAAATTGGAAATCTGGAAATTCTAAATTTGCAAAAAATAAAGTCGAAAGATTTTTCAAAGAAAGTCATCATTTTCAGAAAGTTAAAAGTTATAGGAAAAGTCGAGATTTTGAAAAAAAGTCCAATTTAAAAAGCAAACATTTAAATTTAAAAAATGAAAATCTGGAAATTCGAAATTTTCAAGAGATAAAGTCGGAAGATTTTTCAAAACAAGTCGTCATTTTCAGAGAGTTAAAAATAAAGGGAAAAGTCGAAATTTTGAAAAAAGTCTAATTTAAAAAAACAAACCAAATTGAGTCAATGTTTCCAAAAGTCGAAGTTTCAAAAATTTCGAAGTTTTAAAAGAAATTGAAATGTGTTAAGAAAATCAAATTTTTAAAGAGTCGGATTTGCAAAAAGGGTGAAATTTCGAGTCAAAATGTTAAAAAAGGTGGAATTTTTAATAAGAAAATGAGAATTTTGAACAAAATCGAATAAATCAAAATTTTGTGAAATTGTGAAAACGTTGAAACTATATAAGTAAATTGAAATTTGGAAAAAACGGAAATTTAAAAATTGGAAATCTGGAAATCTGGAAATTCGAAATTTGCAAAAAATAAAGTCGAAAGATTTTTCAAAAAAAAGGCATCATTTTCAGAGAGTTAAAAGTTAGAGGAAAAGTCGAGATTTTGAAAAAAGAGTCCAATTGGAAAAAATAAACATTTAAATTCAAAAAATGGAAATCTGGAAATTCGAAATTCTCAAAAAGTAAAGTTCAAAGATTTTTCAAAATAAGTCGACATTTTCAGAGAGTTGAAAGTTAAAAGAAATGTTAAGATTTGGAAAAAAGTCTAATTTAAAAAAAACAAACATTTAAATTGAGTCAATGTTTTCAAAAGTCGAAGTTTACAAAATTTCGAATTTTTAGAAGAAATTGAAATGTTTCAAGAAAATCGAATTTTTAAAGAGTCGGATTTTCAAAAAGGGTGAAATTTCGGGTCAAAATTCTAAAAAAGGTTTAAATTTTAATAACAGAATGAGAATTTTGTAAAAAGGCCTACATTTTCAAAAATAAGATGGAAAATGTAAAAAAAAGTCAAAATTGTTCAAAAAATTCAAAACTTCGGGATAACGTTAAATATTCAAAAAGAGTTGAAAGATTTAAAAGATAATTTTCCAAAAAGGTTGAAAATTCCAAAAAAAGAAAATTGTTAATAAATACAGAAATGATCAAAAAGAAATTTCTAAAAAACAATCAAAATATTAGGATTATACAAAAACAGCTAGAATTTTAAAGACGTTATAAATTGAAATACAAATCTTGGCCCCTGAAACCAAGAAAGATTAAAAGACACAACAAAGGTTACTGGCTAACGCGTTTCGATAGCCAAGCTATCATCTTCAACAAAAAAAAAGACGTAATTCTATTCCTGCTGATTGGCATTTTCTTCGCCAGTTGCTTTTTACAGACGTCAAAAAAGGGGTAACTGAAAATTTAGACGTCTGTAAGAAGCAAGTGGCGAAGAAAATGTCAATCAGCAGGAATGGAATTAACAAAGCTTCGCGAAGACGATACAGAGACATTGTAATGTTCAAAAATAATTAAAAATTCTTCCAGGCAGCTAGGCAGCCCTTTAGCCTCTGAAAACAAACTCAGTGCTGGTATGGAACTGCCACCTAGCTTTAGAACGTCTATCAGGAGAGTGCAATTGATCTTATAAGGACATTCTGGGAAAGAGAGAAACGAACGCACTAACAAACTGACGAGGAAGGATTCGAAGGGACAGTTCGTTGGACCAGAACCAATCCTTCCCCTAACTAGATCAACCTAAGATCCCTAATGTACAGACCAATAGGTTTGAACATTTATTAGATTCGAAGTTTGGAAACCAATCTAATAATCTAGCAAATGTTTAAACCTATTGGTCTGTGCATTAGAATCCTTGTCTTCTGGGAACTTTCCTAGCGAGCAACCGCTTTGCTACGTGGCAGAGTTTCAACTGTTGGTAATTCAGCTACCTCTGATTCACTACAAACGCCTGGAGGGTTGCATAAATTTGCAGTCTAGATTGTATTCTACTTGCATACTAAGATCCCTAGTTAACGAAGAAATCCATCGTAAACACAAAACCCAATGGGCATCAGACAGACTTACGTATTTATTAAATGCCGTGCAGAGAGAGAGAGAGAGAGAGAGAGCCTACAACTTTCAAGAAATAACCTCAGGAAACTTGTAGGGATTTGGGGATTTGGACAGGTCACTGTCGATTAAAGAAACGCCTCCACAGAATAAGGAATTATAAACGACCCGAGTTGGGGTGTTTAGAAGAAGATAAGTGTCGAGCGCACGTAATGTGTCAATGCCTGGCACTAGCATCAATCAGAGGATCCCTGCTGGGGGACTTCTGGTCTAGTGTCACCAGTTTGAGAGAGACGCATCCAATGAACGTTCTTCAGTTTCTCAACAAGGTTGAGTGGCTGAATGAATGACCAAAGACATCTTAATCACGGAAATGGCACAATGGGCTCGGAAAGGGTGGCCTAAGCGCTGGCCTAAACTCTAGGCAATCCACCTCGATTCCAGAATCCAGAATCAATTCGAAAAAAAGTGGTAATTTTTAAATTTAAGTCGATAATTTTGAAATTTTGGGAATCTGACGAAACAATGTGGAAATCTTAAAGAGATATATAAAAATGTTAAAATTATCAAAATCAATCGAAATTGTCAACAAAAATCGAATTCTTCAATGACAATCCAAGAATTCTTTCTCTTCTTTCACGCAGCCTATTTCGGGCCTAACCGAAACTGCGACCGAAACCGAGTTGTTTTGGTCGAAACTGGCCGAAACCAGAACCGAAATCGAAACTGATCGGTGTTTAACTGCATTCTGGGAACTATAATTTCATTTTTGAGCTGTCAAGCTTAAATTTTCAATTTTAAACTTGAAGTTTCGATTTGAAAGTCACCGTTTCGATTTGAAGATCACCCTTTCGATTTGAAGGTCACCGTTTCGATTTGAAGGTCACCGTTTCGATTTGAAGGTCACCGTTTCGATTTTAACCCCAATTTCTATTTTAAACTCGACATTTTGATTCTTAACTCAACGATTGTATCCTAAAAAAACCACGTAGGTGGGGTTATTAAAATAATCCTGATATATGGCGGATAAATCCTTCTTGCTTCGTATTAAGGACCCTTGGATCATTGGTTCTCGCTTTGTTATCAACCTTACCAAAAGGTGCTACTTCCAAAGAATAATATTGACATTTATTGGCGACTGTTGGTGCGATCCTTCAAACGTATTCCTAATCCACAATCCCCAACTAAGATTTTCCAAAAATCGAGCCTTGTAAATGCGAACGGGACTAACCCCAGGCTGGCAACATTTACCGTATCCGTATGGATCTGTCATTTTGTTTAAATCTACAATAAAAATGCGTCTTAAGCGTAATGATTCATCAAAGCGAGCAACTAATCACTCAAAATAACCATTAAAATGCAAGGATGAGTTACCTTTTGCTCGAGTTTTTCACAAAGTAACGCGTTCTCTTTACAAACTATTCGCATTTCATTGTGAAGATTGGTCAGTTTTCTCTGCAAACACTCAACCGTTTGGTCCTTAGAAAATAAATCTTCTTGAAGTTGATACCTGTACAAGATGGGCGATTTATGGTGTAAAAAATTTGACGAAATTTTTCAAAAACGACGACGTAAAATGGTTTTGAAATAATGACGTATCGATTGTAACCTAGCAATCGTCTCCGGCGCTAACGCGATCCGATACGAAAAAAATACCCGAAGAATTTACCTCATTCCTTCCAGGTCCGCATTTTCTGCGGCCAGCCTTTCCTGCATGCAGTAACTTTCGCATAATCTTTGAGCAAATTGCGGTACAGCCGACTACGATTAGACGTTTTCAAGAAGAGACAATCGTTAAAACAATCGACTCACCATTCCGGTCGTCATAACGCCGATACTGGGCTGCGCCGGGGGCTGAGGATTCACCAACTGGGCGGCCGCCCCCGGGCACTCCGGTAAACACGATCTGGGCGATTTCTTGTTGTTGTTGCAGACGATGATCTTGGGCACGTTGTTCTCGGTCATGCCGCAAACGATCACCTTCGGGAGGACGTCCTCTTTGTTTCTCTTCGGTGGAACTATCGGTTTATCTGAGGCCAAATTCGCTTGGGTTATCAGTAGTTGTATTTTTTTGGTTCTATCTTCGAATTGACGCATCTCTTTTTTTAGTTCTCGGTTTTTGCATTCGAGCTCGTTGGCTTCCGCCTCGGTCATCTTATCTTTGTCGAGTAGCTCTCCCACGCGGCTCTTGAGGTCGAAGATGACCTTGGCCGTGTCCATCGCCTGCTTTTCGGCATCTTCTAGCTCTTTGATGAGGCTGGCGTCGATTTTTATGTCTATGTCTCTGGATTTTTTTTCGCGAGAACATACGCATGAACCTTATTAAAAAACCACAATTAAATCCATAATTTGAAAATGATTCGACGTCCAAGACGTCGATAGTTAATAAATGTGTGTATAAGTTGTGTTTTTCAAGACCCGGCGAAATGTTGGGGCATGTTACAAGGCTCCTTTCAAGGGGCCTCTCTAACGACGCGTATCGTGCCCCAAACTGATTTTGACGACTAAAAAACAGGACAGTTATTCACGTTCCTAGGACTATCTGTCGTTCGATACAACGTATAACTGTTCCTCCTGCCGCAGAGTCTCCAGAACTAGTGTCAGTTACTGTCGACGTTTCGGCCTTCTTTGAAGAGGCAGAAATAAAAGCTCAAGACAGGAGAACACGTTATCTCCTTTTACAGCGGAAACTTTTCTAATTTTGAGGCAAAAGTGGTGAAAAACATGAGAAATTCTAAGAGAGAAAACCACGTTAACTATCAAGGCAAAATTTATAATCAGAAAACTTGAAAAAATTTTGATTCCAGATTCAAAATTTTGTATTTTTATAGAATTTTCTAGTGTTATTTTAATTCCAACATATTTTTAAAGGTCCGAGTTTATATTTTCAATTTAAACATACTTTCCTAAAAATTTGAATTTAAATTTGGATGTAAGACTTTTTTTTAGAAATTTTAAACTATTTCGGAATGTTTTTTTAATTTATTTAACATTTCTTCAGCCCAGTTTGGAAATATTTAAATTTTTATGGTTTGTTGACAACAGGGGGGTCCAAGGGGTCCGGACCCTCCCCGAAATGAATATTCCCCAAAAAATTTACGATGATACGAATTGAAATATCAGTAGAAAAACGGCTGATTGTATATTTAAGCATGGAAATAATTTTCGAAATTGCCAACTATTGAGCTTATGATAAGCAAAATAGCCATGTAGACATTTTAATAAAAATTGGCAATGAGCTCAAGCCTTCCCAATACATGCACCAACCCTTTTACAATTTAATATTGACACTTAGCAGTAGGGTACGTTCAGTAATTTTAATTTTTTATTATAACAAATTTCGACTTTCTTGACATATGTATGCATGCAGTAGAATTTTCGAGAAAAAAGTCGAAATTTTGGGTTTAAAGTCGACATTTTACAAAAGCATAGGAAGGCATTGATTAAAAAAAAATATATTTAGAAATTTCCACATTTTACAAAAGCGTAAAAAGGACACTGATAAAAAAAATGTTTAGGGATTTCGACTTTTTTTGTGAAAAATTAGGTTTTTTAAATGTCGATTTTTTTCTCGAAATTTCGGCTTTAAACTCGAAATTTTGACTTAACACTCGAAATTTCGATTTTTTTTTCAAAAATTCGACTTTTTTCTTGACATTTCTACTTTCTTCTTAAAATTCCGAGACTAATGTCGAAATTTCAACTTTAATATCGAAATTTTTTTCGAATAAGTCAAAATTTCTACACTATGATCAAATTAGGCAGATGACAGTTGCATCCCACCACTCCTCTTTCCCAACAATCTTGACGGTTTGTAGTAGGATGCGTTCAATAATTGCTATTTTTAGTTAGCAAATTTTGATCTTTTTTTGTAGAAATTTCGAGATGAAAGTTGAAAATTCGAGAAAAAAATCGAAACTTCGTGATTAATATGAAAATTTTGAAAAAAAGTCGGAATTTGAAAAAAAAAAGTCGAAATTTCGAGAAAAAGGTAGAAATTTCGAGAAATAAGTCGAAGTTTGAGAAAAACGTAAGTCGAAATTCCGAGAAAAAAGTCGAAATTTGAGAAAAAAGTCGAAATTTCCAGAAAAATAGTAGACATTTTGAGTTTAAAGCCGAAATTTCGAGAAAAATGTCGAAATTTCGATATTAAGGTTAACATTTCGAGAAAAAAGTCGATATTTAAGAAAAAATTTTAAAATTGAGAAAAAAAACGAAATTTCGAGAAAAAAGTTGAACTTTGCGAAAAAAAATCGAAATTTTGATAAAGAAAGGTCGAAATTTCGATTAAAAAAAGGTCAAAATTTTGAGTATAAAGTCGAAATTTTGAGAGAAATGTCAAAATTTCTATATTAAGGTCAAAATTTTAAGAAGAAAGTCGATATTTGAGAAAAAAGTCGAAAATTGAGAAATAAAACGAAATTCCGAGAAAAAAGTCGAAATTTGAGAAAAAAGTCGAAATTTCCAGAAAAATAGTAGACATTTTGAGTTTAAAGCCGAAATTTCGAGAAAAATGTCGAAATTTCGATATTAAGGTTAACATTTCGAGAAAAAAGTCGATATTTAAGAAAAAATTTTAAAATTGAGAAAAAAAAACGAAACTTCGAGAAAAAAGTTGAACTTTGCGAAAAAAAATCGAAATTTTGATAAAGAAAGATCGAAATTTCGATTAAAAAAAGGTCAAAATTTTAAGTATAAAGTCGAAATTTTGAGAGAAATGTCAAAATTTCTATATTAAGATCAAAATTTTAAGAAGAAAGTCGATATTTGAGAAAAAAGTCGAAAATTGAGAAAAAAAACGAAATTTCGAGAAAAAAGTCGAACTTTTCAGATTGACGTCGAAATTTCGAGAAAACAGTCGAAATTTCGAGAAAAGTCGAATTTCCTAGAAAAAAAGTCGAAGTTTGAGAAAAACCTAAGTCGAAATTCCGAGAAAAAACTCGAAATTTGAGAAAAAAGTCGAAATTTCTAGAAAAATAGTCGACATTTTGAGTTTAAAGCCTAAATTTCGAGAAAAATGTCGAAATTTCGATATTAAGGTTAAAATTTCGAGAAAAAAGTCGATATTTAAAAAAAAAAGTCTAAAATTGAGAAAAAAAAAACGAAATTTCGAAAAAAAAGTCGAACTTTTCAGATCAAGGCCGAAATTTCGACGAAAAAGTCGAAATTTGAAAATAACGTCGAAATTTCGAGAAAAAGTCGAAATTTCGAAATATTTCGAGCAAAAATTCGAAATTTGAGAAGAACGTCGAAATTTCGAGAAAAAGTAGAAATTTCGAAATATTTCGAGCAAAAAGACGAAATTTCGATAAAAAAAGTCGAGATTTGCGAAAAAAGTCGAGATTTGCGAAAAAAGTCGAAATTTCGATAAAAAAATGTCGAAATTTTGAGTATAAAGTCGAAATTTTGAGAGAAACGTCGAAATTTTGATATTAAGGCCAAAATTTCGAGAAAGAAGTCGAAATTTTGAGAAAGAAAACGAAATTTCGAGAAAACGGCAAAATTTCGAGAAAAAATCAAATTTTGTAAAAAAAGTCAACATTTCGAGAAAAAAGTCGAAATTTTGAGAAATAAACTCGAAATTTAAGAAAAAAATCTAAATTTCGAGAAAAAAGTCGAAATTTCGAGCTTAAAATCGAAATTTGAGAAAAAAAAGTTGAAATTTCTTAAAATGACATTTTTTTAATCGATGTCTTTTCTACGCCTTTGTAAGATTTCGAAAAAGTGGAAATTTCCAGAAAAAAGTCAAAATTTCCAAAAAGAGCCGAAATTTTTAGAAAAAAGTCTAAATTTGAGAAAAAAGTCGAAGTTTGAGAAAAAAGTCGAAATTTCTAAACACAACATTTTTTTTAAATCGATGTCCTTTCTACGCCTTTGTAAGATTTTCGATTTAAAAATTGACATTTCAACTTTTTTTTAGAAATTTCGACTTTAAACGCCAATTTTCGACGTTTTTTTTTCGAAATTTTCACATTAAAGTCGAAATTTTGACTTTAATCTCGGGATTTAAAGAAGAAAAAGTCAACATTCCGTGATAATTTTTTTTCAAATTGATGTTCTTTCTACTCTCTTGTAATTTTTATTTAAAAAAAAAAGTCGATTCTTGATGGGTGATAAGTTAAATACGTAAACTCAAAATAGATATTAGGAAATTTTTCTTTGGTAATTTTCACGTTTTTATTTATCAAATTTATATAATGTTAAGGTCACTAGATTTTATTCTTCACTTTTACTAATTACCAAAATGAAAAAAAAATAAAATAAAAGAAACGAATACGTAAAAGTAATTGATGTATGTTCTTATATTTTTTGAAGAGTGGGGGGGGGGGGAGTTGGACCCCGCCCGAATAAAAATCCTGGCTACGTGCCTGGTTGACAATTTTCTAAACAATTTTTGAAATGCGACTACGTGATATTTAAATTTATTGAAAACGTCACTTCATGACAGTTTACAAATTAAGACATTAGTTTATTTTACATAGAATAGAAATAATAAAAAACCAAAAGACCAAAAATTAGATATGGAAAATTTTTTTTTTATATTTTTGATAAATTAGGAAAATATAAAAAAATACATAAAAAAGGTTGTAGCACTGGACATCGATGTTTCGCTCTCATTTGAGCTCGTCAGCAGTGCATAACATGGAAAGGGAACAATGAGGAAGAAATACTTAAAAATAAAAAAATTTTAAAATATAAAAAAGAAAAATAAAAAATTTTTAACATGAATAGACGTTTCATCATCAATTTACTGGGTTAAAAATTTACTGTGTTAAAAATTTAAATATTTGAAGCCCGATCCACAAGAAACAACTACTCCGAGGGCTAATACCCCTTCCGGCATTGAACCACACTTGTGGGTCGAACTTACATGCTCTTGGTGACTACTGTTCCTAACCTAACTGAAGAAATGTTAAATAAATTGAAAAAAACATAATATTTCCGGTCAATAAGGGTCTACCATGAAGAATAAACCTACTTCGGAATGTTGTCTGGTTAGTATACCATTACGTTAAAGAAAAGTTATTAAAATTTCATTTTTTTTTCTATTCATATTGATTGGTATTATTAATATTTTGTTATTATAAATATTCCCTGCTAGTAGTGTTTTAAAATATTTTTTTTTATAATTGTAATTTACAAAAAGCAAAATTATAACATACTACTCTATTTTGTTGATTTGTTTTGTATTTGTTTATAATTATTAAAAAATACGTATATTTACCTGTTGCAGCATTGCCTCCATCGGCTCCTCCCTTGATTAAAATAATATTAGTAATAAAGCAAATGAAATTAAAAATTGATATGTAAAATCGTTCTATAAAACATGGTTTACCTTATGTATGCGATAAATAGATTAAACTTGAACCAAAGTGCATCAAAGCGATAAAAAATTAAGCAAAACATAAGCAGCTAGCAGCTTTTCATTTTATAATTTTAACAAAATGGGTGTTAGTTCCTCAAATTAAATCGTTTTTCATTTTAAATTTGTAACGTAGTGGGAAACATCTTGGCTATAATTTAAGTAATAATTTTCGAAGTGTTCAAAAAAGTCGAAATTTTTAAAAGAGAAAAAGTTGCAATTTTAAAAAAGTCATAATTTTGCGAAAAACTCGCAATTTTATAATAAAACATCGAAATTTCACAAAAAGTGAAAATTTTGAAAATGTTTAAAAATTTCAAACGTCGAAATTTTGAAAAGAATCCAGCTTTTCAAAAAAGTAAAGATTTTCGAAAGAAAATCGAAATTTTCAATTTTTCAAATAGAAATCTAACATAAAGATCGAAACTTCGAGGAAAGGTCGAACTTTCTGAAGTGTCAAAATTTCACAAAAAATAAAAATTTTGAAAATGTTTAAAAACTTCAAAGTCGAAATTTTTAAAAACATCCTGTTTTTTTTTTAAAATCCAGTTTTTCAAAAAAGTAAACATTTTCAGAAAAGTGAAAATTTTCAAAAAAAAGTCGAAATTTTCAATTTTTCAAATAGAAGACTAACAAAGAGCGAAACTTCAAGGAAAAGTCGAATTTTCTGAAAGAGTCGAAATTTTCAAAAACAAAGTCAAAATTTTGAGAAATAGTCAAAGGTTTAAACAAAGTTACAAAAACTCAAAGTTTCAAGGAAAAAGGTAATATTTTCAAAAAAAATTTCAATAAATCGAAATGTTCACAAAAATTTAAAATTTCGAAAAAAGGTAGAAATTTTGGAAAAAAGTTTAGATTCTAAAAAAGTCGTAGCTTTGAGAAAAAATCAAAATTTGTTGATAACCGGTCGAAATTTCAAAAACAGATGAAAATTCTGAAAAAGTGTGAAAATATCAAAAGTCAAAATTTTGGAAAAATCCAATTGTTCAAAAAGGTGAGAATTTTTAAACGAAAAGTCAAAATTTTTAATTTGTTAAATAAACGTATAATTTATTACATACTGAAAGATCGAAACTTCGAGAAATAGTCGAATTTTTTGAAAAAAAGTCGAAATTTTCAAAAAAAAGTCAACATTTCTAAAAATACTCAAAAGTTTAAAGAAAGTTGAAAAAAGTCAAAGTTTCGCGAAAAAAAATTTTAAAGGAAGTCGAAGACTTCACAAAAAGTCGAAGTTTTGAAAAATTGTAAGAATTTTGGCAAAAGGTTGGAATTTTAAAAAAATGTTGCGAAGAAGTCGCAATTTTTTAATAAAAGATCGAAATTTCACAAAAAGTGAAAATCTTGAAAATGTTTAAAAACTTTAAAAGTCGAAATTTTGAAAAAAATCCAGTTTTTTTTTAAAAACATCCAGTTTTTTAAAAAGGTAAAAATTTTCAAAAAAGTGAAAATTTTCAAATAAAGTCGAAATTTTCAATTTTTTAGATAAAAGTCTAACATAAAAATCGAAACTTCGGGAAAAAAGTCGAATTTTCTGAAAGTTATAATTTTTAAAAAAGTCAAAATTTCGAGAAATAGTCAAAGGTTTAAACAAAGTTACAAAAACTCAAAGTTTCAAGAAAAAAGGTAATATTTTCAAAAAAAATTTCAATAAATCGAAATGTTCACAAAAATTGAAAATTTCGAAAAAAAGGTACAAATTTTGGAAAAAAAGTCTTAAAAAGTCGTAGCTTTGAGAAGAAATCGATATTTGTTGATAAACGGTCAAAATTTCAAAAACAGATGAAATTTCTGAAAAAGTGTAAATATATCAAAAGTCAAAATTTCGAAAGAATCCTAGTTATTCAGAAAAAGTGAGAATTTTCGAACAAAAGTCGAAATTTTTAATTTTTTAAATAAAGGTATAATTTATTACATCCCTAAAGATCAAACTTCAAGAAAAAGTAGAAATTTTTTTTTAAAAAGTTGAAATTTTTAGAAAAAAATCAAAATTTCTAGAAATACTCAAAAGTTTAAAGAAAGTTTCAAAAAGGCAAAGTTTCGCGAAAGCAAAACATTTTTAAAAAAATTTTAAAAAAGTCGATGACCACAAAAAGTCGAAATTTTGAAAAAAAGTCTTAAAAAGTCGTAGCTTTGAGAAGAAATCGCTATTTGTTGATAAACGGTCAAAATTTCAAAAACAGATGAAATTTCTGAAAAAGTGTAAATATATCAAAAGTCAAAATTTCGAAAGAATCCTAGTTATTCAGAAAAAGTGAGAATTTTCGAACAAAAGTCGAAATTTTTAATTTTTTAAATAAAGGTATAATTTATTACATCCCTAAAGATCGAAACTTCAAGAAAAAGTAGAAAATTTTTTTTTAAAAAGTTGAAATTTTTAGAAAAAAATCAAAATTTCTAGAAATACTCAAAAGTTTAAAGAAAGTTTCAAAAAGGCAAAGTTTCGCGAAAGCAAAACATTTTTAAAAAAATTTTAAAAAAGTCGAAGACCACAAAAAGTCGAAATTTTGAAAAAAGGTAAGAATTTTGACAAAATGCTGGAATTTAAAAAAAAAGTCATAATTTTGCGAAAAAATCGCAATTTTATCATAAAAGATTGAAATTTCACAAAAAGTGAAAAATTTGAAAATGTTTAAAACTTTCAAAAGTCGAAATTTTGAAAAAATCCAGTTTTTTTGAAAAAATCCAGCTTTTCAAAAGGGTTACAATTTTTAAAAAAGTGAAAATTTTCAAAAAAAAAGTCGAATTTTTCAATTTTCCAAATAGAAGTCTAACAAAAAGATCAAAACTTCGCGGAAAAATCGAAATGTCTAAAAAAGTAGAAATTTTCAAAAAAAGTCAAAATTTCGAGAAAAAGTCGATGTTCATTAATTTTCTTTAATATTTCTTCGGCCCAGTTTGGAAATATTTAAATTTTTATTGTTTGTTGACAATATTCTAAACAGTTTTTGAAATATGACAACGTGATATTTAAATTTATTTAAAAACGTCACCTCATGACATGAAATATCATGTAGTCATATTTCAAAAACTGTTTAGAATATTGTCAACAAACAATAAAAATTTAAATATTTCTAAACTGGACCGAAGAAATGTTAAATAAAATTAATAAACATAATATTTCCGGTCAATAAGAGTTCACCATGAAGAATAAATAGTCAATGGTTTAAACAAAGTTACAAAAACTCGAGGTTTCGAGAAAAAAGGCAACATTTTCAAAATAATTTGATTAAATCGAAGTGTTCACAAAATTTTGAAAAAAAGTGCAAATTTTGAAAGAAAGTTTAGATTCTAAAAAAATCATAGCTTTGAGAAAAAGTCGAAATTTGTTGATAAAAAGTCGAAATTTCAAAAACAGGTGAAAATTCTAAAAAAGTGTGAATATATCAAATGTCAGAAGTTTGAAAAAATCCAGTTGTTCAGAAGAGTGATAATTTTCAAAAAAAAAGTCGAAATTATTAATTTTTCAAATAAAACTATAATTAATTACATACTTAAAGATCAAAACTTTGAGAATAAGTCGAGACGTTTTTTTGAAAACAATCCAGTTTTTCAAGAAGGTGAAAATTTTTAAAAAAAAAGGTCGAAATTTTTAATTTTTTAAATAGAAGTCTAATATAAGGACCGAAACTTCGGGAAAAAGTCCAATTTTCTAAAAAAGTCGGAATTTTCAAAAAAAAAAGTCAAACTATCGAGAAATAGTTAAAAGTTTTTAAAAAGTTACAAAAAGTCAGTTTCGGGGAATAAAAGTTTTCAAAAAAAATTTTGAAAAAAGTTGAAATGTTCACAAAAAGTCGAAATTTTGTGAAAAAGTCGCAATTTTATGATAAAGGAACGAAATTTCACAAAAAGTGAAAGTTTTGAAAATGTTTCAAAACTGCAAAAGTCGAAATTTTGTAAAAATCCAGTTTTTGTGAAAAAAAACCACTTTTTCAAAAAATTTCAAAAAGTAACAATTTTTTTTAAAAGTCAAAATTTACAATTTTTTTGATTAGAATTCTAACGTAAAGACCGAAACTTCGGGGAAAACTCGAAGTTTCTAAAAGAGTCGAAATTTAAAAAAAAGAAGTCAAAGTTTTGAGAAAGTCAAAGGTTTAAACAAAGTTACAAAAACTCAGTTTCAAGAAAAAAAGCAACATTTTCAAAAAATTTTTCAATAAAACAAGATCACAAAAATTTAAAATTTTGAAAAAATGTTTAGATTCTAAAAAAGTAATAGCTTTGAGAAAGAGTCGCAATTTGTTGATAAACGATCGCGGTCGACATTTTAAAAACAGATGAAAATTCTGAAAAAGTGTGAATATATCAAAAGTCAAAATTTCGAAAGAATCCCAGTTGTTCAGAAAGTGAGAATTTTCGAAAAAAAGTCGCAATTTTGAATTTTTCAAATAAAAGTACAATTTATTACATACTTAAAGATCGAAACTTCGAGAAAAAGTCGAAATTTCTTTAAAAAAGTCGAAATTTCTTTTAAAAAGTCGCAATTTCTTTATAAAAGTCGAAATTTTTTAGAAAAAAGTCAACATTTCGAGAAATAGTAAAAGCTTTAAAGAAAGTACAAAAAGTAAAAGATTTGGGAAAATAGTCCTGAAAAAAATGGAAGAGTTTATAAAAAGTCGAAATTTTGGAAAGAGGTAAAAATTTTGAAAAATGGTTGAAACTTTAAAAAAGTCGCAATTTTACGATCGTAGATCGAAATTTCACAAAAAGTGAAAATCTTGAAAATGGTAAAAACTTTAAAAGTCGAAATTGTGAAAAAAATCCAGTTTTTTTGGAAAAAATCCAGTTTTTCAAAAAGGTAAAAATTTTTTTAAAAAGTCGAAATTTTCAATTTTTCAAATAGAAATCCAACATAAAGATCGAAACTTTGGGGAAAAGACGAACTTTCTGAAAGAGTCGTGATTGTTTTAAAAAAAGTCAAAATTTTGAGAAATAGTCAAAGGTTTAAACAAAGTTACAAAAACTCAAAGTTTCAAGAAAAAAGGCAACATTTTCAAAAAAATGTTCAATAAATCGAAATGTTCACAAAAATTTAAAATTTTAAAAAAAGGTAGAAATTTTGAAAAAAGTTTAAATTCTAAAAAAAGTTATAGCTTTGAGAAAAAATTGAAATTTGTTGATAAACGGTCGAAGTTTCAAAAACAGATGAAAATTCTAAAAGAGTGTAAATATATTGTTACGGACTTTATCGGTTCGAATAGATTACCACGTGTGAATTACACCACTTTATTACCAAATTAACTCGGCAGATTTCAACTGAACAGTAACTCACTACTTATTTACTAATTGCTAACCCACTAACTACACTGACTTCTAACTGACTGACTCGAGGGAAAGCTGACCGCCTTTTATAGTTTTGGCCCCCGGCTTCTAGAACTTTTCGGCAGATAAGGCTTATCGTTCCCGAAATTTCTGGAACGCTTATCCACCATTTGTTTCGTTATCGCGGCCGCTTTCCCCTTCCTTCTAGAAACTTTTTTTATTTACTAAATTATACAATTCTATTCCATCTATTTACATTGCGTTACACTGCCTCCCCCTTAGGAATGATCGTCCCGATCAGTTTCAATCAGTCACTTCGCCACTAAATTTGCATAGTCTGTTTAGGTGTACCACTTTCATTTTACTCCTGGAGCTACGCTGGATCCTGTATACCAAGTCGTTGATCCTCTTCAGCACTTTGTACGGCCCTTCCCAAGATGGTCTAAACTTCGACGAAACTTCTTTCTTTTGCTGAGGGTTGTATAACCATACCAACTCGCCTTCACTGAAACCACCATGGTTGGCATTTATGTCATACCTTGTCTTCATCCGGTCCGTCGCCAAGTTGATCTTCGTCCGCACAAGGACATGCGTCTCCAATATCGCTTCCCTCAAGTCATCTACGAAACCCAACGTCTCCCTGGGGATCTCCCTTGGTGATCCAAACACCAAGTCACACAGAAGCCGCAGTTCCCTCCCGAAGATCACTTTTGCCGGAGTCCAACTTGTAGTTTCATGAGTTGCCGCGCGATAGGCCATCAGAAACAGTGGTAGATGTCGATCCCACTCTGTCTGATGTTCGGAAACGACCTTCGAAAGACGTTCCTCTAAGGTCCTGTTAAATCTCTCCACCATTCCGTCAGAGTGTGGATGAAGAGGTGTTGTTCGAGTTTTCCTTATTCCAAGAAGACGGCACACCTCTTGGAAAACCCCCGATTCAAAGTTCCTTCCCTGGTCCGAGTGTAGTTCCAGGGGAACACCAAATCGACAGATGAAGTGGTCCACAAGAACCCTTGCGACTGTGGTGGCTTCCTGGTTCGAGATGGCATAAGCTTCAGGCCATTTACTGAAATAATCCATGGCCACTAGGATGTACTTGTTTCCATCGTCTGAAGCTGGGAATGGTCCTGCCACATCGATTGCAATTCTTTCAAATGAAGCTCCCACATTATATTGCTTCAGGGCCCCTTTGGTTCTCGTACGAGGACCCTTGGATGCAACACAGGTGACACATTTCCGACACCACCGCTCGACGTCCACCCTGCAGTTATCCCAATTGAACCGTTTTCGAACCTTCTCCAGGGTCTTGTTCATCCCTAGATGTCCACCAGAGATCCCATTGTGCACCTCCCACAAGACCTGTGGAATTTTCTCTCGAGGCACCACCAACTGCAAGTTGACACGCTTTCCATCCACGCTTTCCCATGCTTTCTTCAGTACCCCGTCCTCGACCTGAAGGAATTTCCATTGATCCCACAAATTCTTAAGAGCTGGACTTCTGCCGGAAACCTCTTGCCATTCCGGTCTCCCTCCAGCTTCTTTCCATTCCAATATGGGTCCATTATCAGCGTCGTTCCTCTGTAGCTTCCGAAGACCTTCAACAGTCCATTCGTCTTCTGGCTGGACAGAAGTAACCCTTATATCCACCTCATGGTCCTCAACTCGTCTGCAATGTTTGCAATCCCCACAAAGTCTTCTGGACAAAGCGTTAGCGTTGTTATGCTGTCGTCCCGGTCGATGATGCACCTTAAAGTGATACTGCTGAAGCCTTTCTAACCATCTAGCCGCTGTCCCTCTGCGTTCTTCATTCGAAGTAACCAAGAAAGAGCCGAATGATCTGTCCTGATGAGGAATTCTTGCCCATACAAATACTTGTGGAAGTGTTCCACGGCCTTCACTATCGCAAGAAGTTCCTTCCTGGTGGTGCAATAGTTTCTCTCTGGCTTCGTCAGAATCTTGCTGTAATATTCAATAACTCTCTCTTCACCGTCTTGAACTTGGGACAGCACTGCCCCAATGCCGATGTTGCTGGCATCAGTGTCCAACACAAACTTTCCATCTCGCTGAGGATAAGCCAAGATAGGGCTTGTACACAAGGCGGACTTCAGTTTCCGGAAAGCGGTATTACAGTCGGGAGTCCAGACGTACGGCCTTCTTCCTTCCGTTAGTTGATGTAACGGCGCAGCGATGTTGGCGAAATCTTTCACAAATCTTCTGTAATAGGTACATAACCCCAGGAAACTCCTCAGTTCATGTTTGTCTTTGGGTCTTGACCAGTCACGAATTGCTTGAGTCTTGCTGATATTTGTTTCTACTCCTGCGGCTGATACAGTGGTGCCTAAAAATTCTACTTTCCTTTGGAACAAAGAGCACTTCTTTGGATTCAGCTTTAAGTTAGCTTGCTTTAATCTATCGAAGACTTCTTGAAGAGTTTCCAGATGTTCTTTAAAGCTCTTTCCCATCACCATGACATCATCTAGGTAAACCAAGCAGGTTTTCCAAGTGAATCCTCGAAGTACCAGTTTCATTAGACGTTCGAAAGTAGCCGATGCGTTGCATAGTCTAAAAGGCATAACCGTGAACTGATATCATCCACTCCCAGATGAAAAGGCCGTCTTTTCTTTGTCGTCGGGGTCTCTGCTCACTTGCCAATATCCACTTTTCAAGTCCAAAGTTTAAAACCAGGTGGACCTAGACAAAGTTGTTAGGGTGTCATCAATTCTTGGCAAGGGGTAGCTGTTCTTTTTAGTGACGTCGTTTAATTTCCGGTAGTCGGCACAGAATCTTGTTGACCCGTCCTTCTTTGTAACCAAGACTACAGGGGAAGACCATGGACTATTGGACTCCTCGATGACTCCATCCTTCATCATCTTCCTAACCAGTCCCGCGACTTCCTCTTGCTTGGCCACCGGTAATCTTCTAGGGGTTTGACGAATAGGTGTTGCATCGCCGGTGTTGATTTTGTGTCGAACTACGTCCGTTCTTCCTAGATTTCGGTCTCCATCGGTAAAAACGCCGTGGTTTTTCTTTAGAAATGATCTAGCCAGAACTACTTCTTCCTTGGACAAGTGTTTCAAGTCCACTTCCAACTTGACTTGCCCAATCTTCGCTTCCTGCACTGGCGCACAATTGCCACCCAAGGAGCTTATTGAGGCTACCGGGGTACAGCCTGCCAAAGTACTACCCTTCTTGATTGAGCGTGCTGTTGGATACACGTTGGTAACTCTCACAGGTACCTTCTGAAATGTTCTAACCACGGATCTCGCCACTAGTAAATTATTGGAAATGTCATAAGTCGGTTCCACTAATCCAACGCAGCAGCCCAAATCTCCTTCCATCACAGCCATAACCGTCTTCTCGCTGCTTCCCTGCACCACAGCTGTTTCGCAGGCAAACAGTATTACCTCCTTTGGAGTGTCCTTTGGTGTAGTCAGGACAAGCTCTTCATTTCCAATCTTTAAAATGTTTTGCGCTGGGTCGAAAGTAAAGTCATGTTGCCTAATTACGTCCATCCCCAGAATCTGTTCGTCTTCGATATCTGCCACCAACACCCGATGCAAAATCCTCAGTTTTCCCAAACCAATCATGACGTCTGCCTCTCCGATAATTGGCGCAGTATCTCCCGTTACCGTTCTGAGGACCATTCTTTGCGACAGTACCTTTGGTTGCGACGGTAGGATGTTGCTTCGTGCCAAAGTAACCATGGCGCCTGTGTCCAATGCTGCCTGTACATTCCTTCCATCTACTGGCTGGCTGCCACCACCAAACTTTCCATGGTCCTTTTTATTTGTTTGATGAAAAGAGTTTTGGGGGCTCGTTGTTCAACACCAGCCAGTGAGTGCCCCTTCCCACTGGCTGATTTTAGTTTTCCTGCTGTGGGGCTTGTCTACTTCTTGGGGCCGACCTGCAGTCTTTCTTGAAATGCCCCAGTTTGCCACAGTTGTAACATGTGCTTCTGTTGGATCTGTCTTTAAGATTTCCTACCAGTTCTTGGATGCTCGCGTCCATTTTCTTCAAGCTAGCGCCTATGTTTGCGTTCATTCCCTTAATTTCCTTCGTGTTAGTGCTTATAAGGTTCGCGAGATCGGGCTCATTTGCGGCCTCTTCGATGTCGGCCTTCCTAATTTTGCGTGACGCCCCTGGCTCTGAAACCTTATAAGCGGCTTCAATCTCCAAAGCTCTAATCAGTGCCTCCCTTGATGTACGGACGTTTGACAAGCGTATCACTCTCTGAACTTTCGGGTCTCTTATTCCTTCTATGAAGATTCTAACTGCGTGAAGTTTCAGAAAGTCGGTTGGTGCTGTTGGATAGGCGATATACGCCAGTCTTCTCACGTCAGCCTCGAATTCCTGCAGCGTTTCGCCACTTTTCTGCCTTCTCACCAGCAGCTGCGACTGAACAACTTGCTGCAAATGATGATCTCCAAATCTCAGCTCCAGAGCTCTAACTAGACCTTCATAGTTGGCTTGTTCGTGATCAGACAGAGTTCGAAGTAATTCCAGAGCATCCCCGCGCAGGGACACCACCAATGAGGTCGCCTTCGCTTCTTCCGTCCACCAATTGGCCTTAGCAGCAACTTCGAACTGTTTTCTGTAGGTCTGGAAGGATGTTTTTCCATCATAGGTCGGAGGTTTCACTTTTTGTAAAGAAATAGTCGGTACACTTCGGATTCGTGTTGTGTGACTTGTCCACTTGGAAACCTTTTCATGTTTTTTTCGATGTTGCTAATCTTTTTTTGTGTTACTTTGTCCAAATCAAGAAGCTTGTTATTGAATTCTTCTTTTACTTCTCCAATTTCTTCCCTCACTTCGCTCATCTCTCCTTTCATTCCCGCAATTTCTCCTTTAACTTCGCCAATCTCTTCTTGCATTTCTTCTCTCATTTTTGAAACGTTTTCTTCCATTTTTTCAGTTATATTTGTTAATAGAATATGCAATTCTTGTTTGTCTGCATTCCTTCTCTGTTCTTCTTGTCGTCTTCGTTCTTCCTCTTGTCGTCTTCGTTCTTCCTCTTGTCGTCTTCGTTCTTCTTCCTGTTCTTTTTCTTGTCGTCTTCGTTCTTCTTCCTGTTCTTTTTCTTGTCGTCTTCGTTCTTCTTCCTGTTCTTTTTCTTGTCGTCTTCGTTCTTCTTCCTGTTTCTTTTCTTGTCACCTTTCTTCTTTCTCCTGTTCTTTTTCTTGACGCCTTCGTTCTTCGTCTTGTTCTTTACGTAAGTGCCGAAATTTTTAATTTTTTAAATAAAAGTATAATTTATTACATACTGAAAGATCGAAACTTCGAGAAAAAGTCGAATTTTCTAAAAAAAAGTCGAAATTTTCAAAAAAAAATCAACATTTCTAGAAATACTCAAAAGTTTAAAGAAAATTACAAAGTCAGTTTCGCGAAAAAGGCATTTTTAAAAAAATTTTGAAGAAAGTCAAAGACTTCACAAAAAGTCGAAGTTTTGAAAAATGGTAAGAACTTTGACAAAAGGTTGAAATTTAAAAAAAATCATAATTTTGTAAAAAAGTCGCAATTTTATAATAAAAGATAAAAATTTCACAAAAAGTGAAAATTTTTAAAATGTTTAAAAACTTTAAAGGTCGAAATTTTTTAAAAAATTAGTTTTTTTGAAAAATTCAGTTTTTTGAAAAGGTTAAAATTTTCAAAAAACTGAAAAAGTTCAAAAAAAAGTCGAAATTTTCAATTTTTCAAATAGAAGTCTAATATAAAGATCGAATCTTCGAAGAAAAGTCAAATTTTCTGAAGAAGTCGAAATTTAAAAAACAAAAGGTCAAAATATTGAGAAATAGTCAAAGGTTTAAGCAATGTTACAAAAACTCAAAGTTTCAGGAGAAAAGACAACATTTTAAAAAAAAATTTAATGAATGTTCACAAAAATTTAAAATTTTGAAAAGGGTAGAAATTTTGAAAAAACTTTTAAATTCTAAAAGTCATAGCTTTTGATAAAAATTCGAAATTTGTTGATAAACGGTCGAAATTTTAAAAACATGAAAATTCTGAAAAAGTGTGAATATATCAAAAGTTAAAATTTTGAAAGAATCTATTGTTCAAAAAAGTGAAAAGTTTCGTAAGTGTCGAAATTTTTAATTTTTTAAATAAAGATATAATTTATTACATACCTAAAGATCGAAACTTCGAGAAAAAGTGGAAATTTCTGAAAAAAAGTCGGAATTTTCAAAAAAAAGTCAAAATTTCTAAAAATAGTCAAAAGATTTAAAAAAGTTACAAAAACTTAATTTCGCGAATAAAAAACATTTTTAAAAAAAAATTTGAAAAAAGTCGAAATGTTCACTAAAATCTGAAATATTGAAAAAGGGTAGACATTTTGAAAAAGTTAAAATTTTAAAAAAAGTCCAAATTTGATGATAAAAGGTCGAAATTTCAAAAAAAAGGTGAAAAAATGTGAAAATATCAAAAGTCGAAATTTGAAAATATATCCAACTTTTGAAAAATGTGAAAATTCTCAAAAAAAATCGAAATTTTTCAAAAATGAGCCTAATTTTCTACATAAAGGTCAAAATTTCGAGAAAAAGTCGAAATTTATGAAAAAAAAGTAGAAATTTATGAAAAAAAGTCGAAATTTTCCAAAAAAAAAATCAAAAATTCTAGAAATAGTCAAAAGTTTAAAGAAAGTTACAAAAGTCAAAGTTTCAGAAAAAAACATTTTAAAAAAAATTGTGAAAAAGTCAGTGTTTACAAATATCTGAAATTTTTAAAAAAGTTTTAAGTTAAAAAAAGTCCAAATTTGATGATACAAGGTCGATATTTCAAAAAAAAGGGAAAATTCTGAAAAAATGTGAAAATATCAAAAGTCGAAATTTGAAAATATCCAAGTAACACTGAATGGTATATAAACGTTTTTTAAACTTAAAATAAGCGCAATTTTAATTTAATAAACGTTTATTATACTAATCAATGTTGCTTGGGTATATCCAATTTTTGAAAAATATAAAAATTGTCAAAAAATATTCGAAATTTTCAAATTTTCAAAAATGAGCCCAATTTACTACGTAAAGGTCGAAATTTCGAGAAAAAGTCGAAATTCATGAAAAAAAGTCAAAATTTCGGGAAAAAAACATTTTCAAAAAAATTGTAAAAAAAGTCAGTGTTCACAAAAATCTGAAATTTAAAAAAAACAAAAATTTTTTAAGAAAAAGTTAAAATTTGATAATGAAAGGTCGAAATTTCATAAAAAAAAGGGGGAAATCCTGAAATAATGTGAAAATATCAAAGTTGAAATTTCAAAAAGAGGTGAAAAACCTAAAATAATGTGAAAATGTCAAGGTCGAAATTTGAAAAAAAATCCGATTTTTCAAAAAGTGAAAATTCTCAAAAAAAAATCGAAAATTTCAATTTTTTAAAAAAGAGTCTAATTTACTACATAAATGTCGTAAATTCGAGAAAAAGTCGAAATTTAAGAAAAGAAGTCGAAATTCACGAAAAAAGAGTCTAATTTACTAAAAGAAAAGGTCGAAAATTTTTCGAAAATTCGCACTTTTGTTTAAACTTTCGACTATTTTGCAAGATTTTGACTTTTTTTGTTAAAAATGTCGACTTTTTCGTAAATTTTGATTTTTTTTCATAAATTTCGACTTTTTCTCGAATTTTCGACCTTTTTTTTAGTAAATTAAACTCTTTTTTTTAAATTTTACCTTTTTTTGAAATTTCGACCTTTCATTATCAAATTTTGACTTTTTTTTAAATTTAAACTTTTTAAAACATTTTTAGATTTAAATTTCAGATTTTCGTAAACACTGATTTGTTTTACAATTTTTTTGGAAATGTTTTTCTTCCCAAAACTTTGACCTTTTGTAACTTTCTTTCGACTTTTGACTATTTCTGGAAATTTTGACTTTTTTTGACAATTTCGACTTTTTTTCATAAATTTCGACTTTTTATGAATTTCTACTTTTTCTCGACCTTTACGTAGTGAATTAGGCTCATTCATTTATAAAAAATTGAAAATTTATTTTCAAAATTAGATCAAAATTTCGCTTTTACCCGCAACTTCGTTTGTCTTCGACATTTTTGAAAAATACGACTTTTTCTCAAAAGTTTGATTGTTTTACTCAAAATTTTGATTTCTATTTCCAAATTAGACATTTCCTGTTTCTTAATATATCGATTTAACTCGAAATTCGTTCTTTTTCTCCAAATTTTGATTTTTTAAGGAAATTACATAGGTCGCCATTTAAAAAAAAAAAAAAGGAGACATTACAAGAAATACATTTATCAGCTTATGAGTCCCTTATCAACAAGCTCTAATGTTACAAGTACTGTTAATATTAGAGCATATTAAAGTGTATTTTATTATCAATAAATATTAGATTCGTTTCCACACGATACAAGCATCCACCAACCATAAATATAAATAGGTTTGGCAACATTTATTTTAAAATATTTTGAATATTGACCGACTTGTTTACGATTGTGAGTTCGAACTACCCAACATAGACACTGTTATTTCCTAGTTTCGAGTTTTCACTTCTGGCGGCAACTGTCAAGACTGCCTCATTTTTTCTTTGTTCTTTCTAACTTTCATGATTTCTGAACTTGAATTCTACCGCAGTTAAAATACGGCGTGAAAATGAAAATTATTACTAAAATACATACCAACGGTTTCCCACTTTTTTACAGCCTTTGAGGCTACTCGTTTTAAAAATTTATTGGAAGTCAATAATCGAGTTTAAGGTTTGACAGTCGAGTTTAAGATTTGACAGTTATTGTTCAATTACCCCGATGGAGTCCAGTAATTTTTGATTTTCTTTAGAAACTTGCTGCAATTCCGCGTAAGCTTGAGCCAACACGTCGTCTGCTTCTCTTATTTTTGTTTCCTAAAATGTAAAAGCAACGCTAGCACATGCAAAAAAAAGCACTTTCGGTTTAAGTCCGTCCTCGAAAACGTGTAAGGCGATGTTTGGGTACGAAATCAAAAGAACTTTTTTGTAAAATGTTTGACTAAGAAAAAACACAATTATAGAAAGGGAGAGTCGCATTTTGAACAAGAAATACACCCTTCAAATATCTACATCGAATTTTACATCACCATGAATGCAGGGTTGCATATGCTGGAGTATATTTGGGGTAAATTGTCAATCACTTTTAATTTACTCAAATCAATTGCTCTAGCTTTTGTCTACATGTCCATTTTTGACATCTCAATATAATAATAATTTTGATAAAATGGATTATCTTTGGTTATTTCCAAAAATTGATATACAAATCTTGTCTCCTGAAACCAAGAAAGATGGAACAACACAAAAAAGGTTGCTCTAACGCGTTTCGATTGCCAAGCATCTCTCTGAAGATCATAGCGTTAGAGCAACCTTTGCTGTGTTTTTTAATCTTTCTTGGTGTCAGGGGACAAGATGGTTATTTCTATTTTTGAATTTTGATGATCCTTGGTTATCTTCAAAAATTGAAATACAAATCTTATCTCCTGAAACCAAGAAAGATGAACAAACACAACAAAGGTTGCTCTAACGCGTTTCGATTGCCAAACATATCTCTGAAGATCATAGCTTGGCTGTCTGATTGATTTTTGGTTATTTTCAAAAATTGATATACAAATCTTGCCCCTGAAACCAAGAATTCTAATACATAGACCAGCAGCAGGTTTGAGCATTTATTAGATTCGAGGTTTGGAAAACCAAAGACTGGTTTCGATCTTGTTGCTCAATTGCTCTAGCTTTTGTCCGCATGTCCAACATTTTTGAAAATTTAACATAATAATAATAATTTTGGTAAAAAAACTTGGTTGTCTTCAAAAGTTGATATACAAATCTTGTCCCCTGAAACCAAGGATTTTAATACACAAACCAATAGGTTTGAGCATTTATTAGATGCGAAATTTGGAAAGCAAAGACTGGTTTCTTTGTTGGATCTTGTCAATTTGGAATATCGAATCCGAATGCCAACAAATGTTCCGGCAAGTAACAGTCCATTTGAAAAGTCCATAGGATGACACAGATAGCGTTACTAGAATTTTTTCCATATGATTTTCGTTTAGTACTAACCTTCAAACGATACTTATATAAATTTGACAGCAATCTGACTATTGATTCGTGAGTTATAGCATTTTGTGTGAAGCAACTTTTGTTATTGAAAACAAAATGGAAAAAAAGTGATTTTCGAGTTTTGATAAAGCATTGCTTTTTGATGAAAAAAAAAATACAGTGGAAACCAAACCATGGCTTGATAAGCATTATCCGAACTCTGCTCCATCGAGACAAATGGTAGAGAAGTGGATTGCTGAATTTAAACGTGGTCGTACCAGCACAAATGACGCAGAGCGCAGTGGACGCCCAAATGAGCCTGTTATTCCAGAAAATATCAAAAAAATCCACAAATTGGTTATGAACGATCGCAAATTGAAGGTGCACGAGCTAGCTGACATTGTAAAGATATCAAATGGAGTGTTTTTAACATTTTACACGAACATTTGGGTATGCGAAAGCTCTGTGCAAAGTGGGTGCCGCATGAACTCACAATCGACCAAAAACAACAAGGAATCGATGCTTCAGAGGAGTGTTTGGAGCTGTTAAAACCAGTAGTTTTGGCTCGTAGCCCTAGCCCTAGCTCGTAGCGACAATATTTAGTGTTTTAAAATGTTTAACATTTCGATTGAGAATTTCGACATTTTTAAAACGTTACTTTTCGAAAACTTTAGATTTTCTGACAACGAAAACTTTTGATAATGTCGCGTTTTTTGAAAGGTTGGATCTTTTTCCAAATTTCGACTGTATTGCAAAATTTAATTTTTACCATTTGAAAATTCGTACTTTTCCTGAAAATGTAAATTCTTTCAACTTTTTAAATTTTCTACTTTTTTTTAAATTTCATCTTTGTTTATAATTGTTTTTGGAAAATTATAATTTTTTTATTGAAAATTTCAATTCTAAATAATTTCGACTGGTTTTTATTGAAAATTTCGATTCTTAATAATTTCGACTGGTTTTTATTAAAGTGTTAACTGTTTTTTAAAATTTCGACTTTTGATTTTTTGTGGTTGAAAATTTCGCTACTTCTTAATTTTTGAAATTCTTGCAAAATTTCGATTTTTTTGAAAATTTTGAAATTTTACGAAATGTTTCACACTTTTTCAAAATTGTAATTCTTTTGACCTAAAATTTCAACTTAAAAAAAATGTTTCACTTTGATTCAAAATTTTAACTACCAAAAATTTAAACTTTTTCCAAAATTTTAACTTTTCAATATTTCATTTTTTGAAAAGCTTGATCTATCTAATAATTTTCAATATTTTGATTTTAATTTTTATTGAAAAGTTGAGTTGCAAATTTCCCAACTATTTAAAATTCAAACTTTTTTAAAATTTCGAATTATTTCGTAAATTCGATAAAAATTCTCAAATCCTTTGCAAATTTTGATATTTTTTTAATTTCGACATAAAAGTCGACCTGTTGTATTTAAAAATTTCTTCTTTTCCAAAATTTTGACTTCTTTTGGACATTTAAAAGATTTTGAAAATTTTCGCCTTGTCAACAAATTTCGGACTTTCTTTATTGACAATTTTAACCTTTTCTTAGATCTGCACTTCTTTGAAATTGTCGACTCTTTATTTTAATTTCCACTTTGTTCAAAAATTCCGGCCTTTTTTTGTTCGAATTTTTCAAAATTTTAGTTATCTTCCAAAATTTAAAATTTTTGGAAAACTTAAAAGTTTTTACTATTTTTTGAATTCCAACTATTTTTTTAATTTCAACTATTTTTTTAATTTCAACTATTTTTAAAATTTTGACATTTTTTACCAACTGTCGATCCTTTAGGTCCTTTCAGACATTTCCTAAAATCTTTTATTGAAGTTTTCGACTAATATTTCGTAAATTTCGAATCCATTTCAAAACTTCGACTTTTTTTTCAAGTTTCGACTCTTTTTGAAAACTTGACTTTTTTTGGAAAAGTTTAAACTTTTTTCAAAATTTTATTTATACATCTTTTAAAACATTTTCAATTAAATCTTCGACTTAAAAGAAAAGATTCTTTTTAAACTTGAACTATTGAAAATTTCGACTTTTTTCAAAATTTTACCTTTTCTAAATTTCAACTTTTTTGATAATTACGAATTATTCGATAATTTTGAGTTTTCTCCAATATTTAAAAAATTCAGCTTTTTTGAAAATTTAATTAAAAACTGCAATTTATTTTCAGTGTCGATATTTTTCCAAAAATTCGTCTTTTATTCACATTCCCAAAATTATTGAAAATGTCGATCAATTTAAAAATAGATTTTTTTTAAAAAACTTCGTCTTCTTTTTTTCAAAAGTTTCGACTCTTTTTGAAAACTTGACTTTTTTTTGAAAAGTTTAAAATTTTTAAAAAAAATTATTTATACAATTTTTAAACATTTCCAATTAAATCTTCGACTTAAAAGAAAAGATTCTTTTTAAACTTGAATTATTGAAAATTTCGACTTTTTTCAAAATTTTATCCTTTCATAATTTCAACTTTTTTATTAATTACGAATTATTCGATAATTTTGAGTTTTCTCCGATATTTAAAATTTCAGATTTTTTGAAAATTTAATTAAAAAGTCTGCAATTTATTTTAAATGTCGATATTTTTCCAAAAATTCGTCTTTTATTCACATTCCCAAAATTATTCAAAATGTCTCCCATTTTAAAACTTAAACATTTTTTTCGAAATCCTTGCTTTCTTTTGAAAATTTGACTTTCCATGAAAATTTCAAAATATTTGCCTATTTTTTAAAAATTCGCATTTTTTAATAACTTTCGCTTTATTTTTTAAAAAAGGTCATATTTTTCTTTTTAAATTTACATTTTTCAAGAAAAATTTCAAAAAAACACTCGAATTTGAAAAAATTAATAACAAAATTTTGTAATTTTAAAAGTGTGCAAAGTTTTGAAACAAATAATCACAAAAAATTGACTTCAAGCTGGAATATTTGATTTTTGAAATTTCGCTGGAGCTTCAAAATTACTTTAAAAACATTAAATTAGAACAGTAAATTGTTAACGAATTTTTTTCAACATTTTGATTAATTTTAATTTCGAAATTTTGAGACCCTTCTAGAAATGTTGACTCATTTTCTCAAAAATTTCAGTTCACTTTAAAAGTCAAAATTATAAAATATTTTTGACAATTAATTTATTGCAAAATTTTTTTATTTAAGTTCTAAAATGTGTCGATATTTTTCCAAAAATACGTCTTTTATTCACATTCCGAAAGTTATTGAAAATGTCGATCAATTTAAAAATTGAATTTTTTTTTAAACTTCGAATTTTCTGATCATTTTAGCTTTATTTTTTAAAAGTAATAATGTTTTTCTTTTTAAATTTACATTTTTTGAGAAAAATTTCAAAGTAACTCGAATTAAAAAAATTAATAACAAAAATTTTTATTTTTAAAATTGAGCAATTGAAACAAATTTCCAAAAAAAACTTGCAGTTTATGTACAAATAAATTGCCAAAATTTGAATTTTAATCACAAAAAATTGGCATCAAATTGGAATATTTGATTTTTGAAATTTCTCTGGAACTTCAAAATTACTAGCAAAAAATTAAATTAGAACAGTAAATTGTTAATGAATTTTTTTCAACATTTCGATTAATTTCAATTTCGAAATTTTGAGATCCTTCTAGAAATGTTGACTCTTTTTCTAAAAAATTTCAATAATTTTCACTTTAGAAGTCGAAATTATAAGTATATTTCTAACAGTTTATTTCAAAACAATTTTTTTTCAAATGTTTTTTTTTTAAATGTTGTTTACTAATAAGAAATTTCAATTTTTTCTAGAAATATGATCTACTTTCGCTTGAAATTTTGAGTTTAATTTTTAACCTTCGATCTTCTTATTTAACGAAATTCGAATTTTAAATTCGAACTTGAGAATTTCAAGGATAAATTTAACATTTCTAGAAAAATTGGAAATTCCGATTCAGATTTCCTTTGGTCCTACAGCAGTAGTAATTTTTTAGAAAAATATCAAATTGTAAAAAAAGGTTGAAATTTATAAGGTTCATTGTTTCTTGAAATTTCAATATTTTTCGTGGTTTCCTTATTTTTATGCAAATTTGAAGATTATTTTTCCTAAACTAATAATTAATAATTTTCAGATTCTTATCAAAATTTCTTTAACTTTAAAATAGTAAATTTTGTTAGAAAACTTTTAATTTCCAAAACAAATTAAATGAGAAATTAAAATTTCTACAAGAAAAAATATTTCAAAGACACTATATTCCGGAAAAGTCGAAATTTCAAAAAAATTCTTTGTATAAAATGTTTAAAAAAAACACAAATTTCATAGATAAAAAAAGGAAACTTTCTTAGTGAAAAAATCGAAATTTGAAAAAAATTTGAAATATCTTTACAAAAAAGGTCGACATTTTTTGTTTTTCCCAAAATTTTGAAATTTTTATAGAGCTTTCAGGGTTTTTTCCAAACATTTTTTGTCAAAACTACAAAATAAAATGAACTTTAAATTGTCAAAGTGTGAAAAAACTTGACATTTTTAGAGCCAAATTAGAGAAACACAAAGAAAAATCTGGAGAAGTTGGAATTTCTAGAAGAAATTTTAACTACAACACTTTCAGGAAAAATGGAAATTTTGAGAAAATTTCTTTATATAAAATATTTAGGAAAAATGGAAAGTTTGCAAAAAAAAATCAAAATTTCCTAAAAAAATCGAAATATTTGAAATAAACTCAAAAAAATGGGATTTGGGATAAAAATTCGAAGATACCGTATTAACTTATTTTTTAGAGAAATAGTAAAATGCGAGATGAGTTGGATTTACATTTTTTCTTGAAATTGTAATTATTTTCTCAAAATGTTGACATTCTCAAAGAAATTTGAGTTTTTTTCATAATATTTTAATTCCTGCTCGAAATATTGATTTCTTCCTTAAAACTTTTACAAAAATTAGTGTGATTTTGATCAAAATTAAAAATAAAATAGGTTTTTAAATGTCGTAACTTCGCGAAAGAAACCTAAAATTTCTATAAAAAGAAATCACAGAAAATTTAAAATTTCTACAAAAAATTGTGTAATGAAAAGTGTTCAGAACCCAAGCGAACTTGGGGGTGCTGCAGTTCCACAGTGCCTATACGCCAGCCGCCACTGGTTAAAACGCAATAAAATGGAATTTTATCGTCGATATGTGACAATGGATGAGACATGGCTTCACTAATTACACACCAGAATCCAAAAGATAGTCAGCTGAGTGGACAGCAGTCGACGAACCGAATCCAAAGCGAGCAAAGACGCAACAGTCGGCCGGTAAGGCTTCTGTATTTTGGGATGCGAACTATCGACAATCTCCAAAAAGGAAGCACCATCAATAGCGACTATTACTGTGCACTTTTGGATCGATTGAAGGCTGAAATCGCAAAGAAACGGCCACATTTGCAAAAGAAAAAAGTGTTGTTTCATCAAGACAATGCACCGTGTCACAAATCGATGAAAACGATGGCAAAATTGAACGAATTGGGCTTCGAATTGCTTACCCACCCACCGTATTCACCAGATTTAGCCCCCAGCGACTTTTTTCTGTTTTCAGATTTCAAGAAAATGCTCGTTGGAAAGAAATTTAAGTCCAATGATGAAGTAATCGCTGAAACTAAGACCTATTTTGACGAGAAAGAGGAATCGTAGTATAAAAGTGGTATCGAAAAGTTGGAAAATCACTATACTTGTTGTATCGCCCTCGAAGGCAACTATGTTGAATAATAAAATCGAGTTTTGTCAAAATTTAGTTTTTTTTCTTACTTATCCTACGGTCTTATTGAATGACCTGGTAAATACCTGAAACCAAGAAACCAAAATACAGTATCTTTCTAAAGATGACAGTTGGCTATCGAAACACGTTAGCCAACAACCTGTTATTATTTTTTTTAATTTTTCTTGGTTTCAGGAAACAAGATTTTTATAGCAATAATAATTTCAACATAATAATGTTAATATTTCAAAAATGTTTCGATGTTTGGACAAGCAAACAAAAGCTGAACCAATTAATTTTGGGTGAAATCATAGTGATTGACAATTTGCCCCAAATATCTAGAACTGGACAAACTGAGGTGAACCATGTTTCGTCAACCGCAGTCGATCAACTTACCTCGCCGGATTCGGCGCCCGAAACGTCGGTCGCCTCTGCGTCTGTCATTTCCTTAGGCGATAATTTGTCCGAATCTTCTTCTTGTCGCGGCTGCACGTACAACAGTTGCGGTTGAGGTGACGGTTGCAATTGAGGTTGCGATTGTAGTTGCGGTTGTTGCGGGGGCGCTTGCGGTGATTCTCGTCTCGATGACGGCTGTTCGCTTTTGGAACGATTGGTCGCCGGTGAACGTTTCGATTGCGGTTTGCTTTTAGTTTTGTCTGATTTGTAACTTTTTTGACTCGGCTTTTTCTCCTTTACAGAACGAATTTATTTGTAACAATGTGGGGCCCAACCTAACACCTTGCTTTTGTCGACTTTGTCGATGATAGCGAGACGAAGGGACATTTTGGAAATTTAAATTTTAAAACCTAATTACTTACTACTATTTAGTCGCCTACGTTATGTTCGATAAAAAAATTGCAATTTTCCAGAGAGAGCTAAATTTTGAAAATAAATTTGCAATTTCGAGGAGACGAATTTAAAAAAAAACCAACTTTTCAGGTAAATTCGATTTTTGAGAAAATTGGTAAAATAATTTCGAACGAAAATTCCAAGAAAATTTCGAGAAATGTTAAACTTTAAACATTTCCCAGAGAAGCCAATTTTTGAGAAAAAGGACATTTCGAAAAAAATTGGAAAAAAATCAAGAGATTAAAAAAATGATTTTGTCTAATTCTGAAAAAGGAAGAAATTTCGAAAAAAATAAATTTATGGGAAATTCTCAAAAAGACAAAATTTTAGAAAAAAACGTCGAATTTTGACAATAGATCAAAACCCAAAACAAATTTAAAAATCTGACATTTTTAGACAATTTATAATTTTTTCAAAAATTGCCAAATTTCGGAAAGAGAAATTTTAAGAATAAACTGGAAGCTTAGAAAAAATTGTTGAAATTTAAAAAAGTCTAAGTTTTTTAGAAAAGAAGAAAAAAGTCTAATTTTGGAAAAAATGTCAAGGAAAAGTCAAAATTTAAGTAAAGTTCAAAACATCGGCAAAAAATTTACAATTTTCCGGAGAAAGTTAAATTTTGAAAATAAATTTGAAATTTCGAGAACAAGACGATTTAAAAAAATCCAAATTTTTAGATAAATTCATATTTTGAGAACATTTGTAAAAAAATTTCGAAAGAAATTTCCAAGAAAATTTCGAGTAGCGTTAAACTTTAAAAAAAGGTCAACATTATCCAGAAAAAGCCAAATTTTCAGTAAAAGGAAGACATTTCGAAAAAAAAATGGGAAAAACCAAGAGATTAGAAAAATGAATTTGTCTAATTCGGAAAAAGGGAGAAATTCCAAAAAAAATAAATTTATGGAAAATTCTCAAAAAGACAACATTTTAGAAAAAAACGTCGAATTTTGACAATAGATCAAAACCCAAAACAAATTTAAAAACCTGACATTTTTAGACAATTTAGAATTTTTTGAAATATAGTAAAATTTCGAAGAAAGAAATTGTAAAAATCAACTGGAAGCTTAGAAAAAATTGTTGAAATTTAAATAAGCCAAAGTTTTTCAGAGAAGAATAAAAAAGTCAAATTTTAGGAAAAATTTCAAAGAAAAAGTCAAAATTTTAAGAAAAGTTCGACACATCGACAAAACATTTACAATTTTCCGGAGAAAGTTAAATTTTGAGAATAAATTTGAAATTTCGAAAACAAGACGATTTAAAAAAATCCAAATTTTCAGATAAATTCGAATTTTGGGAACATTTGTAAAATAATTTCGAAAGAAATTTCCAAGAAAATTTCGAGAAAAGTTCTAAACTTTAAAAAAAGGTAAAAATTTCCCAGAAAAAGTCGAATTTTGAGAAAAAGGAAGAGATTTTGAAAATAATTGGGAAAAACGATTTAAAAAATAATAAATTTGTCCAAAGTTCTCAAATAAGGGCAAAATTTCAAAAAAAAAACGTCTAATTTCGATAATAGATTGAAACTCAAAACAAATTTAAAAAACTTGAGATAAAAGAGAAATTGTAAAAATAAACTGGAAGCTTAAAAAAGTGTCGGACTGTAAAAAAGTCGAAGTTTTTCAAAGAAGTAGAAAAAAGTCGAATTTTAGGAAAAATTTCAAGGAAAAAGTCAACCTTTTAAAAAAGTTCCAAATTTCGATAAATATTTGCAATTTTCCAGAGAAAATTAAATTTTGAGAATAAATTTGAAATTTCTAATACAAGACGAATTAAAAAAACTTCAAATTTTCGAATTTTAAGAAAATTGGTAGAATAATTTCGAAAGGAAAGGCCATGTTGATAAAACTTCCAATTTCGAGAAGTGTTAAACTTTAAAAAAAAATCTAAATTTCCCAGAGAAAGTCAAACTTTTAGATAAAAAATCGAATTTGGAGATTTGAAAATAAATGAATTTTGTTCGAAATAAGAGATGATATTTCCGGAAAAATCTGAATTTTGAAAAAAAAGAGATTTCGAAAAATATGATCTTGTCAAAAATTCTTAAATAAGCAAAATTTTTAAAAAAATAGGTCGAATTTCGACAATAGATTGAATCTCAGAAAAAATTTAAAAACCCAAAATTTTCAGACAAATTTGAATTTTGTGAAAAATTGTAAAATCTCGAAAAGAGAAATTGTACAAAATTAAAAGCTTAGGAAAAATTGTCAAACTTTAAAAAGTCGAAGTTTTTGAGAGAATAAGAAAATAATTTGCAGTTTTCCAGAGAAAGTTAAATTTTGAGAATGTGAAATTTTCGTCTGAAAATGCCATTTCTTTTTCGAAGTTCATTTTTTCTTCAAATTTTTGTTAAAATTAGTCATTTTTTTCGAATTTGATTTTTTGGCAATATCAGATTTTCCTTGAAATCGGTATTTTTCTTAAAATCCTAAAATTTTGTTTAAAATTTCTCTCACACAAATCGACTATTCTCAAAATTTGTCTTTTTTCGTAAAATTCGACTGGCAATTTCAAGTTTTTCCTTAGTCTCTCTCTGACTTAAGCAGTCAAGAAAAAATAAAAATTCGGCCGGGAAATGTCGACTTTTTCTCAAAATTTACCCATTTTTCGAAATTTCGACAAAATTCGACTCTTTATAAAAAATTTTAAATTTTTACTAAATTTTCACTTTTTTCTCGAAATTTAGAACTTTTTCTCTAATTCAATTTTATTCTTTAAAGTTTCAATCTTTCCCCGAAAATTTCGTTGTTCTTTTTTCTACAAGTTCTTTTTGGTTTTGGAAATTCGATTTTTGCCTCGAAATTCGAGAAAATTTCAATATTTTTCTCAAAATTCTTCTATTTTCGAAATTTGTCTTTATCTGAAATTGCGATACTTTAAATTACAGAAAATCTCAATCTTTTTCTCCCAAAATTTGTCTTTATCTCAAAATTTTCGTCTGAAAATGACATTTCTTTTTCCAAATTCATTTTTCTTCAAATTTTTGTTAAAATTGGTCATTTTTTTCGAATTTGATTTTTTGGTAATTTCAGATTTTCCTTGAAATCGGCATTTCTCTTAAAATCTTGAAATTTTGTTTAAAATTTCTCTCTCACAATCGACTATTCTCAAAATTTGTCTTTTTTCGTAAAATTCGACTGGCAATTTCAAGTTTTTCCTTAGTCTCTCTCTGACTGAAACAGTT
Source organism: Dastarcus helophoroides (assembly GCA_028583605.1). Lineage (NCBI taxonomy): Eukaryota > Metazoa > Arthropoda > Insecta > Coleoptera > Bothrideridae > Dastarcus > Dastarcus helophoroides. The sequence goes on from CM053325.1 coordinate 61,349,633, forward strand.
AAGAAAAAATAAAAATTCGGCCAGGAAATGTCGACTTTTTCTCAAAATTTACCCATTTTTCGAAATTTCGACAAAATTCGACTCTTTATAAAAAATTTTAAATTTTTACTAAATTTTCACTTTTTTCTCGAAATTTAGAACTTTTTCTCTAATTCGAATTTTATTCTTTAAAGTTTCAATCTTTCCCTGAAAATTTCGTTGTTCTTTTTTCTACAAGTTCTTTTTGTTTTTGGAAATTCGATTTTTGCCTCGAAATTCGAGAAAATTTCAATATTTTTCTTAAAATTCTTCTATTTTTGAAATTTATCTTTATCTGAAATTGCGATACTTTAAATTACAGAAAATCTCAATTTTTTTCTCCCAAAATTTGTCATTATCTCAAAATTTTCGTCCGAAAATGACATTTCTTTTTCGGAATTCATTTTTTCTTCAAATTTTTGTTAAAATTAGTCATTTTTTTCGAATTTGATTTTTTGGGAATTTCAGATTTTCCTTAAAATCGGTATTTTTCTTAAAATCTTGAAATTTTGTTTAAAATTTCTCTCTCACAATCGACTATTCTCAAAATTTGTCTTTTTTCGTAAAATTCGACTGGCAATTTCAAGTTTTTCCTTAGTCTCTTTCTGACTTAAGCAGTAAAGAAAAAATAAAAATTTGGCCGGGAAATGTCGACTTTTTCTCAAAATTTACCCATTTTTCGAAATTTCGACAAAATTCGACTCTATAAAAAATTTTCAATTTTTACTAAATTTTCACTTTTTTCTCGAAATTTAGAACTTTTTCTCTAATTCGATTTTATTCTTTAAAGCTTCAATCTTTCCCTGAAAATTCCTTTGTTCTTCTTTCTACAAGTTCTTTTTGTTTTTGGAAATTCGATTTTTGCCTCGAAATTCGAGAAAATTTTAATATTTTTCTCAAAATTCTTCTATTTTCCAAATTTATCTTTATCTGAAATTGCGATACTTTAAATTACAGAAAATCTCAATTTTTTTCTCCCAAAATTTGTCTTTATCTCAAAATTTTCGTCTGAAAATGACATTTCTTTTTCGAAATTCATATTTTCTTCAAATTTTTGTTAAAATTAGTAATTTTTTTCGAATTTGATTTTTTGGCAATTTCAAATTTTCCTTGGAATCGGCATTTTTCTTAAAATCTTGAAATTTTGTTTAAAATTTCTCTCTCACAATCGACTATTCTCAAAATTTGTCTTTTTTCGTAAAATTCGACTGGCAATTTCAAGTTTTTCCTTAGTCTCTTTCTGACTTAAGCAGTCAAGAAAAAATAAAAATTGGGCCAGGAAATGTCGACTTTTTCTCAAAATTTACCCATTTTTCGAAATTTCGACAAAATTCGACTCTATAAAAAATTTGAAATTTTTACTAAATTTTCACTTTTTTCTCGAAATTTAGAACTTTTTCTCTAATTCGATTTTATTCCTTAAAGTTTCAATCTTTCCCTGAAAATTTCGTTGTTCTTTTTTTTACAACTTCTTTTTGTTTTTGGAAATTCGATTTTTGCCTCGAAATTCGAGAAAATTCAATATTTTTCTCAAAATTCTTCTATTTTCGAAATTTATCTTTATCTGAAATTGCGATACTTTAAATTACAGAAAATCTCAATTTTTTTCTCCCAAAATTTGTCTTTATCTCAAAATTTTCGTCTGAAAATGACGTTTCTTTTTCCAAATTCATTTTTCTTCAGATTTTTGTTAAAATTAGTCATTTTTTTCGAATTTGATTTTTTGGGAATTTCAGATTTTCCTTAAAATCGGTATTTTTCTTAAAATCTTGAAATTTTGTTTAAAATTTCTCTCTCACAATCGACTATTCTCAAAATTTATCTTTTTTTCGTAAAATTTGACTGGCAATTTCAAGTTTTTCCTTAGTCTCTCTCTGACTTAAGCAGTCAAGAAAAAATAAAAATTCGGCCGGGAAATGTCGACTTTTTCTCAAAATTTACCCATTTTTCGAAATTTCGGCAAAATTCGACTCTTTATAAAAAATTTTAAATTTTTACTAAATTTTCACTTTTTTCTCGAAATTTAGAACTTTTTCTCTAATTCGATATTATTCTTTAAAGTTTCAATCTTTCCCTGAAAATTTCGTTGTTCTTTTTTCTACAAGTTCTTGTTTTTGGAAATTCGATTTTTGCCTCGAAATTCGAGAAAATTTCAATATTTTTCTAAAAATTCTTCTATTTTCGAAATTTATCTTTATCCGAAATTGCGATACTTTAAATTACAGAAAATCTCAATTTTTTCTCCCAAAATTTGTCTTTACCTTAAAATATTCGTCCGAAAATGACATTTCTTTTTCGAAATTCATTTTTTCTTCAAATTTGTAATAAAATTAGTCATTTTTTTTCGAATTTGTCAAGATTCTTAAATAAATAAGCAAAATTTTAGAGAAAAAAAGGTCGAATTTCAGAAAAAATTTAAAAAACCCAAAATTTTCAGACAAATTTGAATTTTGTGAAAAGTTGTAAAATCTCGAAAAGAGAAATTGTACAAAATTAAAAGCTTAGAAAAAATTGTCAAAATAAAAAGTCGAAGTTTTTAAGAGAAGAAAAAAATAAATAATTTGCAATTTTCCAAAGAAAGTTAAATTTTGAGAATTTGAAATTTCGAGAACAAAACTAATAAAAGAAATTTTAAATTTTCAGAAAAATTCGAATTTTGAGAAAGTTGGTAAAATAATTTCTAAATAAAAAGAAATGTCGATAAAACTTCCAGTTTCGAGAGAAACATTGAACTTTAAAAAAAAAAGGTCAAAATTTCCCAGAGAAGTCAAATTTTAAGAACAAAATCAAATCTTTGGAAAAAGTCAAACATTTCGAAAATTAGCGAATTTCGTCGATAAAATCGCAGCTTCCAGAAACATAATAAAATGTCAAATTTTCAGTTAAAAGTTGGAATTTCGAGAAATACCTAATTTTGCGAAACAGGTCCAAATTTCCAGAAAATAAATAAAAGTTTAAATATTTAGTAAAAGTCAACATTTGGGGGAAATGATGAAATTTGGAAAAGGAACATAATTTAAAAAGAAATTTCGAGGAAAAAGTCGCAATTTACAACAAAATCAAAAAAATATAATTTTGGGAAAAAGTCAAATTTAAGAATAGGTCTCAATTTCGAAAAAAGAAAATTTGAGAAAAAGATCGACAACTTCGAAAACAATTTTATTTAACATTTCCAAATTATTACTTCAAATTTTTACATTTTTTATTACGAAGTCGACAAAAGATGAATTTTTGAAAAGACGAATTTTCCAGTAAGTCGAATTAAAAAAAAAAGTAAACATTTTCACAGGTTGTCGAGTTTTGAGAAGAGAAGAAGATTTAGGGAAAAAAGTCTAAATACATAGTTAAAAAAAAGACGAATACAGAGAAGAGTTAAAAAAGTCGAATTTGCGAGAAAAAGGCAAATTTTGAAATAAAGCTCTAAATTTTCAGAAATAAAAGGTTTTTGGGTTGAATATGTTTTCGTTTGACTACATAAGTCAGGGGGTCTCTCCCTGTCCTATATTTTGTTTAATTTATCTGATTTCATTTTAAAATAACATGTAAAATCAGAAATAAAAATTTGTGGCTCTTTGACAATCACGAAACCAATTTTTTCATTGCGGATGGCTCGAATACTAACAAATGTTCCGACAAGTAAGTACTAAAGAATCAACGAACGTCAAGCGTGTGACTCTCAGACTATCGCCACCTATTGGTCCATAGAGAAAACTACGGCCATCGCCATTCTACTTGCATAATACAGATGAATTTTTGAGAAATAAGTCCAATCTTCCAGTAAGTCGAATTAAAAAAAAGTAAACATTTTTACAGATTGTCGAGTTTTGAGAAGAGAGGAAGATTTAAGGAAAAAATTCTAAATACATATTTAAAAAAAAAGACGAATACAGAGAACAGTTTTAAAAAAGTCGAATTTGCGAGAAAAAGGCAAATTTTGAAATAAAGCTCTAAATTTTGAGAAATAAAAGGTCTTTTGGGTTGAATATGTTTTCGTTTGACTACATGAGTCAGAGGGGTCTCTCCCTGTCCCATATTTTATTTGATTTATCTGATTTCAATTTGAAATAACATGTAAAATTAGAAATAAAAATTTGTGGCTCTTTGAAAATCACGAAACCAATTTTTTCATTGCGGATGGCTCGAATGCCAACAAATGTTCCGACAAGTAAGTACTAAAGAATCAACGAACGTCAAGTGTGTGACTTTCAGACTATCGCCACCTATTGGTCCATAGAGAAAACTACGGCCATCGCCATTCTACTTGCGTAATACAGATGAATTTTTGAGAAATAAGTCGAATTTTCCAGTAAGTCGAATTAAAAAATAAAAAGTAAACATTTCCACAGGTTGTCGAGTTTTGAGAAGAGGAAAAAAAGACTAAATACATAGTTAAAAAAAACGAATAAAGAAAAGAGTTAAAAAAGTCGAATTTGTGAGAAAAAGGCAAATTTTGAAATAGGGCTCTAAATTTGGAGAAATAAAAGGTCTTTTGGGCTGATATGTTTTCGTTTGACTACATTGAGTCAGAGGGGTCTCTCCCTGTCCCATATTTTATCTGACTTATCTGATTTAATTTTGAAATAAAGTGTAAAATCAAAAATCAAAATTTGAGAAACACAAAACCAATTTTTTTATTGCGGATGGCTCTTTTAGCTTCAAAGTTTGCCGACCTCTGGTCTCGCGGCTACTATCGTTCACGCAGACAAAGTTTTATTTTGGGAATTTTTGCGAAGTTAAAATTTTCATATCTGCCGTTTTTCTCAAAAATGTGACGTGTTTACTAATGTAGCAGACAGCAAAGATCGAGAGCACGTTATGTGAAGTGAATGCGTAAAGTTGAGAGTAGAGGTGGCGATGGCGCCGTGGTTAGGAGGCTGACCCGCGTAACGTGACAGTCCAGGGTTCGACTCCCAGTCGTTGATCACAAATTTTTAACTCTGCTACATTAAAAAAATGGAAAAAACAGGAAAAAGCAGTTTTGAGGCAAATTTAGAAGTTTACCATGCAATAATTAAAATTCCTTGAATCCTGTGACAAAAGTGATTACAATCAAAGTCGTAGCATTTTTAAAAACCTTGTAAGTCGTCTTTAAAATGTTGTTCTAGCTTGAACGGTGCCAGAATTATTTGAATAAAACTACCGAAGACACATTTTCCAATACCACCACCCAATCTTGAAGAAAACTAGGCAATCGATCAATGATTGCCTAGCTGCAACACATTCCCAAAATATCACTGACGTCGATCATTTGCAAAATTGGCGTAAGGACAGGCGGCAATTAAGCTGGACTAAAGTTTGAGTTTCCAAAATCAGAAAATGCATAACATCATGATGATGAGCATTGACACAGTTGCAACAACATTCCACAAGAAATTCGAATGTAAATTTTCACTCGTCAAGTTTTATTGAAAGTAAGACCTTGTAAGAAATCAGTAACTTGAAATATTTGCTAATTAAGATCCTTCGTCCCAAAAAGTGCCCTCTGGTTTGTGAGTGTATTGGACATAAAAAGACTGAACCTTCTCCAGAACAAGTAGAATGCAACCTAGACACTACAAATTCATGCAACCCTCCAGGCGCGGCGTGTATAATGAATCATAGGTAGCTTGAGTTACCAACAGTTGAAACACTGTCACCTAGCGAAGCGATTGCTCTTTAGGAAAAAGTTCCCAGAAGACAAGAATTCTAATGCACATACCAATAGGTTTGAACATTTATTAGATTCGAAGTTTGGAAACCCAATACCGGTTTCAATCTTGTTAGATTTCATCAGTTTGGTGTATCCAACTCGAACGTTAACCAATGTTCCGACAAGTATCTACTAAAGGATTCACGAACGTCAAGCGTGTGACTTCTTAGTACTACCACATATTAGTGACCAGGCACGTAGCCAGGATTTTCGTTCGGGGAGGGTCCAACTCCCCCCTTTTTTTTATGTTAGAGACATAAACTTCTTCGAAATGAGCAATATTGCAAAATTTAAAAAAAAAGTTGAGTTGTTAAATCAATAAACGTCTTATACTTAGTGCTCATTTTTTACTTTTGCGTAAAATTTCCAATCTTAACTTTGAAATTTGAACTATAATTTGGAGCTCTCAAGTTCGACTTCAGTCTCGATATTTAAATTTTTCAAATCTAGTCGATCTCGACATTTTGAAAAAAATTAGAATTACCCAGTATTTTTTTCGAAATACGTGATTTTTGAACTTTTTAGAAAAACTTCAAATTTCAGAACAACTTCAAATTTCAGATCAAAGACGAAATTGGGAATATTAGATATTAAAGATGAAATAAAACAATTTCAATAGAAGCTTCCATTTTAATTTGTAATTTCGATTTTTGTCGAAACTTTAAATATATTTTAGAAAGGAAAAGGTTGAATCTAAAAATCTTCAGGAAAAGCAGAAATTTGGACGAAAAATTAAAAGGATGAAAAAAGAAAAGAACTTTATCAAACAAAATCCAGGAGCTTCGAAGTTAAAGCTAATTTTTTTTTAAACTAAAAATGTTGAGTTTACTGAAATATTTAGAAAAATTTAAATACTAAGAAAAAATCGAAAATTTTCTGATGAAGCAAAAATTTCTGGTTTAAACTAGAATTTTTTTTAAAAAGTAGAAATTTCGTGACTAGAATTAAAATTTGAAAAAATTAAAGCACGCAATTTTTAGTGCAAAGCGAAAAATTTAGAAAAGAAATTAAAAAAAACTGAAATTGTAAAATAAAGATCTTTAGAAAAATTTAAAATTTTAAACAAAAAAAAACGCAAACATTATAAAAAATAGTTGTAGCTAAATTGAAAATTTTAAGAAAAACAAAATTTATAAAATCATTTTTTCAGAAATTTCGATTTTAAAGTAGAAATGGAAAAATAAAAATGTTGATATTTCTAAATTATTTCGAAATGTTAAATAAAAATTAAGTCTTAAAAACATCGAAAGTTGGAATTTCAAATGAAAATTTCGTTTAAATAAAAGGAAAATTAAAAGTCCAAACTTGAATTTAAAAAAAGTTTACATTTTTAAACTAAAATGAATATTTTGAAAATAATGTCAAAATGCGTATAAATATGTGTATCAAAAGAGAGAAATCTCTGGAAAAGTTGAAATGTTGAATTTGAATCAAAAATTAAAAAAAGTTGAAAGAATTTTACAAAAGAAGTTGATATTTCGAAAATTTCCAAAAATAATCGAAATTTAGAAAAACGTTGCAATACATAGAAAATTTATGAATCAAAAGTAAAACATTTTTGAGAAAAAACGCCAGAATTCGGCAAAAAATTATTTACACGTCCTTGGAATTTAAAAAAATAAATTAATGAAATCGATTATGTGCTTACAGATACGTAAAATTGAAGAAAATAATTTAGAATTTTCAATTTAAACTCGGAATTTTGTTAAATTATCAAAATTTCTAGAAAATATTCTTCATGAAATATAAGAAGATACATTAATTATTTTTACGTATTCGTCTCTTTTATTTTTATGTTTTTTTATTTTGGTAATTAGTAAAAATAAAGAATAAAATTTATTGACCTTAACATTATATAAATTTGACAAATAAAAACGTGAAACTTACCAAAGAAAAATTTCTTAATAGCCATTTTAAGTTCACGTATTTCACTTATCACCGATCAAGAGTCGACTTGTCGACTAATTCTTAACTCGTACCATAATCATGATTTGTATTGTATTTCCTATGGCAATTTGGCAATATGAAATATGAGCTAATATAATAAACGAGATTAAGTATAAGAATATGTCCTTTGACTGCAATGCCGCTGCTGCACGTACGTGACGATTAAAGCATATATTGGGAAGCCTTGAGCTTATTGCCAATTTTTCTTAAAATGCCTACATGGCGATTTTGCTTATCATAAACTTAGTAGTTGGAAATTTCGGAAATTATTTACATGCTTAAATATACAATCAACCATTTTTCTATTGATATTTCCATTCGTATTACCGAAAATTTTTTGGCGAATATTCATTTCGGACCCCTTGGACCCCCCCTGGCCACGTGCCTGTTTTAGTCCATAAAGAAACTGTGGCCATCGCCAATAATGTCGTATGCAAGTAGAATGCAAACTAGACTACAAATTCATGCAGCCCTCCGAGCGTGTCTAGTGAATCATAGGCAGTTCAACTACCAACAGTTGAAACACTGCCACCTAGCGAAGCGGTTGCTCTCTAGGAAAAAGTTCCCAGAAGACAATGATTCTAATGCACAGACCAATAGGATTCAAAGTTTGGCTTCGATCTTGTTAGATCTCGTCAGTTTGGTATATGGTTTCCAAACTTCAAATCTAATAAATGTTCAAACCTATTGGTCTGTGCATTAGAGTCATTATCTTCTACAGACCGTCTATTCAAGAGAAAGATCTCATCTTCCTCTAAAAATCACCAATCGAGCGCTGCAACATACACTAAAGCAACTACACCAAATCAACTAATCAACAACAAATCCAAAAGCAAGGATATAGGTTCGCCCTTTTACACAATCAACCAATATCTAACCTCCGGTGGTAAGCTAGACCGATTATTCAAATTAAAATCGATCAAATGGCTGTATCTCCACAAATCGAGATCCTCGTAGTGCCTCAAAGTGTGCTTGAAGTAAGCCTCCGGATCGCCATAATCGGCCGGTTTCCTCTCGGTACTCGAATTTTGCAAAAATTGCGCCCCTTTCTGATACAATAGATTGATGCCGGTATTCTTCTTGAGTCGACTGTCGGATTTGTTTTTGGCTATGTCGGACACCGACCTTTTGGCCAATACAGCGTCCGACATATTCTTCTGTCTTGTCTGAAATTTAACGTTACGCTTCTAAGGGGTGATGATTTTGAGAGTTTTACCTTCATAACACCGGTATTTTGATGCTGGTTCTCTTTTGGGTTCGCTCAAACTTTGCGTTACACTTTTTGTAAAATATTTTGTAAAAACATTAATATAAAGAGCAATATGTCAAAAAGTTGTGTCAAATGCAAAAATTACTTGATGGAGAGCTGCTTTTTAATTGAAGTCATAGAGTTATAGAATCGTTGTCTCATAATTTCTTGGCAGAGTCTCATCAAGTGCATTGGCCAATGTTTTTCACCTTCTGAAGCTTTCATTTTAAATTAGAAAGTTATTCTTTGTTTTTTTTTTTAGTTTAATCCACTCGCAAAGGGTAACCCCATTATGCTTTCAAAACACTGCGAGTAGGATGCGGAAAGAATGATAGATGGCGATAAACCGTCTTCTTGAACAAGAATAGATTGTAATTTTTGGGGAAAATTCCTTTCGATAACAAGTTCCATAACTTGGAAGTTCTATAGAAAAAAAAGTCTCGTAATAGACGGAAGTCCTCACTGTGTCAAGCTGGACCGCACAAGAATTTGCTGCCTCCGACTGTCTAGTATGCCTCAAGAATCTTGCCCTTGGGGGGATCAATCCTATTAGGTCCTGCGAGCATCTTCCATGATAGTCCTTGTAGAAAAGAGACAAGCCTGTGCCCTAATGTTTCGAGAGAATCAGTCAGACTCTCATCATCAATTAGGCGAATTGCTCTTCTTTGAATTGAATCCAAGAGAGCTTAAGTGTGTTTTGGGACTGAACTCCAAACATGAGAACAGTATTGGCTAGTGTTGGCCTAACTTGGGCTTTGTATAGTGTTAATAGCTGATGAGATGTGGAGTACTTTGTAGCTCTAAAAAGAAAGCCTAGTTTCTGAGAGGTGGATTTGACAATGGTGCGCACATGATCGTCCCAAAAGAAGTTAGTGCTCGCATTCACTCCTAGGATTAATAGATTAGATCCCATTGGAAGGATTTTACCGTCCATTAGTATGTTTGTTGCATTATCCCTCGATGTTTTCTTAGAGAAAACCGCGGCCTTAGTTTTTAAAGCGTTAAAGTCGACCAAAGTGTTCTTACCCCATTCCAGAATAATCCCGAGATGTCGATTAATCGTCTGTATCTGCTGTTCCCTTAGTCGATCTGAAGCAGCGATAAATAATGTTTTGTCGGAGAAAAAAGATGATACAAGGTTACTGTCATCAGGGTCGCTGTATATAGGATTGGAAGTTGAAGCTAAGAAATCGTTTATGTGTAACAGAAATAGAGTAGGAGACAGAAGAGACCCATGAGGCACCCCTACGTTAATCGCAAATGTCTCGGATGAGATGCCATCGACGACGACCTGAAGAGATTGGTCAGCGAGAAAATTGGATATAAACGAGAGAGTCCAGGAGGAAGACCATAAGATGTTAATTTGGCGAGAAGAGATCGGTGCCAGACTCTGTCGAAAGCCTTTGAGATATCCAATGACACAATCCTAGCCCAGCTGAGTTACAGATATGAGTAACATATGCCAGTAGATCGCCAGTGGAACGTTGTTGTCTAAAACCCTATTGCCTGTCAAAGATGATTCTATTTTCCCCCAGATATTTGAGAATCTCGATGTTGATAACTTTTTTCATCACTTTAGATATAACGGGTAACAAAGATATAGGGCGATAGTTATTAGCCAGATTCCTTTTTCCCTTTTTAGGGATAGGTTCCACCCTGCAGATTTCCAGATGTTAGGGAATACACCTTTGTTGTAAGAGAGTGTGAACAATTTGCTTAGAACAGGAGTCAACTCTGGGGCGAACTTCTTAAGGCGGGGGTCTGGTAAATCGCCAAGTACGATTTGGCTCTCGGATTTAAATGCCCTGTTGAGGGGGGTTAGGAGAACAGAGACGGAAGGGGTTTCGAAGGGGAATTGAGTAAGAAGTTCGGTTTACGTCGTTCGAATTCGCAATCTTTCATATGGTCACTTTACCGATATATGATACTGTGTAACTCGATCCATTTGGATACCTTAAGGAAATGTGCATGTTGCTGATAGCAGTTGGTTTAGTATTCATATTTGTTTGGAAACTTCCAAGTGAAGATTTTGACCTGTTTCTTAAATTAGTATTTTTTTGGCGCACTTTGATAAACAATTAAAACAGAATTAACAAATAATTTTTGAAAATTTTAACTTTTTTTTGATATTTGGATCGTTGAAATTTTAACAAAAAAAAACGAAAGTTTCCTGAAAACCATTTTCTTCGGAAATTTTTGATTTATTTATCGAAATTTGACTTTTTTCCAATTCGACTTCAGCCGGGCGACCGAGCGGTAGATTTTCTTAGTATGATGTAACTCATAAATATCGATTTTATCTCAAAATTTCGTTTTTATTTTAAATTTTGTATTTAGGCATTTAACTTTTATTTTTCTATTCTTAATTTTCCTGAAAGGGTTTTTTCCTCTATTTATGAAAGTGAGTCTCAATTGCCCAATTTGTTTTTTCTATATGGACCTTTTTTTTAAATTCCGAGAAGATTCTTTGAACATTCTCGATTTTGTATCTACTAATTTCCATTTTATACAAATTTTGAATTATTTTAACAAAATCGCAAGTTTAAATTCGAAATTTTGGCCGTGAAGAATTGTAGACTTTTTTCAGAACTCATAATTTTAATTGTGTTATTCCAGAGTTACAAAAAACTATTTATTTTTTAATTAAATACGGAATTTAAGAATAACGTGAAACTTTAACATTTTTTAAAATTGGAAACTTTTTCGAAATCTACAGTTTCAAGTGTTCACTTGAAATTACTATTTTTTTCTTAATTGTAGGCATTAGAATTGAAATTTCGTTATTTAAGTCGAAATTTCAGTAAACAACTTTAATATGTTAAGACCTAATCGACTATTCAACTTTAAGACCAAAATTTTGTGAAAGAAGTGAAAATTTCGAGTTTAAAATTACAAATTAAAATTTCAAAAAGATAGTCAACATTTCTCAATAAAATTCGGAATTTTGTTTAGAACCTTTTTAAATTTTTCAAAAAAATAGAAACAATTCTTTAATTTCAACTTCGGAAACAAAATGTGGGGAATAAAGTCAAAATTTTGAGACTAAAATCGAAATTCCAAGAAACAAGTTCCAAAATGTTGAGATTATGAAGTCGAGAGTTTGAGAAAAATTGAAATGCAAAAATTGTCCCCTGAAGCCAAGAAAGATTAAAAAACACAACAGAGGTTACTGGCTAACGCGTTTCGACAGCCAAGCTATCATCTTCAGTATCTCTCTGAAAATGATAGCTTGGCTGCCGAAACGCGTTAGCCAGTAACCTTTGTTGTGTTTTTTTAATCTTTCTTGGTTTCAGTCAGTATCTCTCTGAAGATGATAGTTTGGCTGTCGAAACGCGTTAGCCAGTAACTTTTGTTATGTTTTTAATCTTTCTTGGTTTCAGGGGACAATTTATGTATTTCAATTTTTGAAGATAACCAAGGACCAGTCTGTTCCACTAAAATTGAGAAAAATTGTAAACTTCTACTAAAATGTCAAAATTTTATGTTATTTAGAGAGTCTGTTAAAATTTAGACTTTTAAAAACAAAATTTCGAGAAATGAGTGAAAATGTTAAACTTAAAAAAGGATATATTTAAATAAATTCTGAAAAAAAAATCAGCAAGTTTAAATTGGAAATTTCAAATTATTTTCTTAAATCTTAGACTTTAAAATAGAATTTCTAGAAAAAAAGTCGAAATTACAAGATTTCTGAAATTTCCATTTTACAAATGTCAATTTTTATTCATTTTATTTATTTATTTTCTTAAGTTCGAATTTAGAATTCACTATTTTCTTAAACTCGAATTTAGGTTCCGGAATTTGAGAAGTCAAAATTCTGGAAAAAACCTTGAACAAAATTATGCCAGAAATTTAAAAATTTTTCACGGAATTTTGAAATTAAAAAAGACGTTGCATGAATTTTTTCCAAGTAATTTTTTTTCGACTTTTATCTGAAATGTTAGTTTACTTTAAAAAATAAAATTTTTTTGTTATTATCATTTTGAGTGGAAAGTAAAAGCTAAAAATTTAATTTTTCTTTCTAGAATCGCAACTCAAAATAAAAAAAAACAATTTCAGATTTAAATTGGAAATTTTGAAAAAATAGTCAAAATTTAAATAAAAATTCTAACTGTTCTCTTTGAACTTATGATACAAAGAACGATTTTATATTTGAACTGAAATTTTTGAAAAATAACAAATTTTTAAAAAATGAAATTTATGTAAGGAAGTGCTCGAGTTCCCATTAGTCACAAAACTTTGATTTTAAATTGAAATATTCCATATTCTTGTGGAGGTTTTCCATAAAATTTCAAAATCTCTGGGAAACTTCGAATAGTTTAAACTTTAAATTCAAAATTTCGAAAAAAAAGCTTGAAATTGGGCTACCGAATTGCAAACTTATAAAAAAATTCTTTGACACGTATTCCTTCTTTCAGTTCTCTAAGCAGGTAAAGTACATAGTTAGAAATAGGTGACTTAAAAATGCTTCCTTTTACCCTTTTGTTTCCTGTTAATTCCTTTAAAATTAACATAAACTTTTGTACAAAGATACGGAAGCACAGTCTTCTCTCGAAATTGCGAATTTTCTCTGAAAATTCTTCTTTGTTGGCACTTCGGTTTTACTCTCAAAATTCCAACTTTGTTCGAAAAATTTGACTTTGGGACAACTTTTTTCTAAATTTCCACAACATTTTTGCCTTTTTTTTTAATTCGTGAGTTTTGGAATGTTACCATTTTTGTTTAGGTTTTCTAATAAGTTCGACTTTTTTTCTAATAATTCGAATTTTCGAAAATGTTGACCTTGTCGAAATTATTCCATTGTACACCTTTTTAAAATGTCGAAATTGTCATAAAAAAGCAAAATTTTTTAAAGGAAGTCGAGATCTACAACAAAATAAAAATTTGATGAAAAAGTTGAAATTTTGACAAATTTAGGAAATTCCAAAAATAGCACTATTTCAGAAAAAGGGAAAATTTCGAAATGGTTACAATTTTCTAATTAAGTCAAAATTTTGTTTTAATGAGAATTTGAAATAAGTGGAAATTTTAAAATGTCCAAGTCAAAATCATTAAAAAAATAGAAATTAAAAATGTCAAATTCTTCAATAAAAACTAGAGATTTTGAAAAAAAGTTGAAAATATGCATCAAAAAATAGCAATTCTCAAGAAAAGTCGAAATATTTAGTGAGTGGTCGAAATTTTCAAAACTAAATAAGGAAAAGTCGAAATTATCATAAAAATCATATTCCTCAAAAAAATTCATAATTTTCAAAAACAGTCCAAAGTTTCTAGATGTCGAAATCGTAAAAAAAGTTGAGATTTTCAACAACAAAAAATAGATTTTCCAAAAACTATCGAAATTTTGAAAAAAGCCAACATTTTCGAGGAATTCAAAATTTTCAGAGCTGAAATTTTTATTTTCCTACGCATTTTCTCCTATCGTCAAGATAAGGACTAAATATCTGCATCTAAATACCTATTAATTAATTATGTGAAAAACAATTTCGTTTTTTGCAGATATAATTGGTCGATTTTCGACTAAAGTGATGCTAGTAGAATATAACATTTCCAATTTAAATGAAATAAAATCAATATTTCTTTTTTTTGCTTAAATCTGTCATAGCATTTATTTACCTAAACAATTTATATTTTTCCAAAGAGTAATATAAAAATGTTAATTAGGAGAGAAAAAAATTCTTCTAAATATATCAAAACAAAAACCACTAAATATTCAGTAAATGATTGTAAGCTACAAATACTAAACAATTCATTTTACTCTCAAACTCTGGAAGAACAAATGTTTTAATGTTGTTTATTATTATTATGATATATCTGCCGTGCTTAGATAAAGAAATATGAGCTGTGGAAGCCGAAGATACTTCGTTCGTTGATGACGTATTGGGGAAGGGGCAAAAATTTCTCTGCTCCGCATCACGTCCGTCTCCGTACCCTGCCTCATCTGAATGAGGGCAACCGAAATCTAAGCGCAATTTTTATGCCAAACACCGCTCTCCCATTTTACAAATGGTGCCTTTATTTTTTAATATTTTGTTTTCAAATTTGGAGAACTTATGAAGCGAGGATGTCGAATTCGCGCTTTGGAAGTACTTTTTTCAAATTCCGTTTAGTTTCCGAGATATTCGCTTCTGAAAACAGGCAAAAAAGGAGACAAATTGTACGTCAATTTGTGGGAATACTAAGACAAAAATCAAAAATCTGCTTCCAAAGCCCGAATTCCCCAACATGTCTAAACATTATTACTAAATTTCATTTAATTCTAAGCGATAGTATTGACGTAGTTTGTAAAATGGCAAGTGAAGAATTTCGACGTTTTAAGAGTACCAGACCGCCGCCAAGAACAATAGCGAGGATACCATCAAGGCGCCAGAAGCTTTCGATGTGTCGCCAGCTCAAAGAGAATCTTCCTGATTGTGCGTTGTCTGAAAACAACTTCAGCCGCATCAATGTGCCAACCTTAGGAAGAATAGGAGGTTCTGCGTTTCGAGAATCAAGATTGGAATTTTCAGCAAACATTAAGGCTAACATATCAGCCTTTTCCTTGGAGGTAGTAGCAATATTGCTATTTTCATCGAATAAAGGTGGAAAATTTGAAGATGTAAAATTCTTTCCAATCGACTTTGCAAATCCCCAAAAGGACCTGGAACTGTTCGGACAGTTGATAAGCCTCTGGCGCATTTTACGATCGAAATCACTTCGTCTCTATTGTGCACAGTTTAAAGTTTTTTAGTACTTTCCATAGAGTAAACACTTCTGGCCTATATCTTCAGAGCCTTTTCAGTAGAAGGGTTAGCTCACATGGTATAATTTGTGTCTATAATCTTGTTGTGATTTCTTTATTGAGTTGTCTCAATAATGGGACTTTTGATAGATATTTTCGAATTTTACAAATTTAGGAATCAACATTTTCTAGTAATTCCTTACGTTTTGATTGCCACCTGAATGAGAAACCAAGTGACATAGAAGAGAAAATTCCAGATCATCAGAAGTTTATCAAACCTTGAAGTCTAAAAATTGAAATACAGAACTTATCCCCTGAAACCAAGAAAGTATCTCTCCCTGAAGATGATAGCTTGACTGTCGAAACGCGTTAGCGCAACGTTTATTGTGTTTTTAATCTTTCTTGGGTTTAGGGAACAAGTTCTCTATTTCAATTTTTAAAGATAACCAAAGACCAGTCCGTTCCAACAAACAAAAATTAAAAACTAAGACCCTATCCATATAGGTCAGGCGTCGGCAAACGTTTAAGCCTAAAGAGCCATCCGCATTGAAAAAGTCATAAAATTTTATTTCTGATTTTACGTGTTATTTCAAAATTAAATTAGAAATATCAGACAAAATATGGGACAAGAGAGGGACCTCTCTGACCAGGCACGTAGCCAGGGGGGGTCCAATGGGTCCGGAAACGGTAATTTTTGCATTTGACACAACTTTTTGACATATTGCTCTTTATATTAATGTTTTTACAAAATATTTTACAAAAAGTGTAACGCAAAGTTTGAGCGAACCCAAAAGAGAACCAGCATCAAAATACCGGTGTTATGAAGGTAAAACTCTCAAAATCATCACCCCCTAGAAGCGTAACGTTAAATTTCAGACAAGACAGAAGAATATGTCGGACGCTGTATTGGCCAAAAAGTCGGTGTCCGACATAGCCAAAAACAAATCCGACAGTCGACTCAAGAAGAATACCGGCATCAATCTGTTGTATCAGAAAGGGGCGCAATTTTTGCAAAATTCGAGTACCGAGAGGAAACCGGCCGATTATGGCGATCCGGAGGCTTACTTCAAGCACACTTTGAGGCACTACGAGGACCTCGATTTGTGGAGATACAGCCATTTGATCGATTTTAATTTGAATAATCGGTCTAGCTTACCACCGGAGGTTAGATATTGGTTGATTGTGTAAAAGGGCGAACCTATATCCTTGCTTTTGGATTTGTTGTTGGTTAGTTGATTTGGTGTAGTTGCTTTAGTGTATGTTGCAGCGCTCGATTGGTGATTTTTAGAGGAAGATGAGATCTTTCTCTTGAATAGACGGTCTGTAGAAGACAATGACTCTAATGCACAGACCAATAGGTTTGAACATTTATTAGATTTGAAGTTTGGAAACCATATACCAAACTGACGAGATCTAACAAGATCGAAGCCAAACTTTGAATCCTATTGGTCTGTGCATTAGAATCATTGTCTTCTGGGAACTTTTTCCTAGAGAGCAACCGCTTCGCTAGGTGGCAGTGTTTCAACTGTTGGTAGTTGAGCTGCCTATGATTCACTAGACACGCTCGGAGGACTGCATGAATTTGTAGTCTAGTTTGCATTCTACTTGCATACGACATTATTGGCGATGGCCACAGTTTCTTTATGGACTAAAACAGGCACGTGGCCAGGGGGGGTCCAAGGGGTCCGAAATGAATATTCGCCAAAAAATTTTCGGTAATACGAATTGAAATATCAATAGAAAAATGGTTGATTGTATATTTAAGCATGTAAATAATTTCCGAAACTTCCAACTACTAAGTTTATGATAAGCAAAATCGCCATGAGGCATTTTAAGAAAAATTGGCAATAAGCTCAAGGCTTCCCAATATATGCTTTAATCGACACGTACGTGCAGCAGCGGCATTGCAGTCAAAGGACATATTCTTATATCTAACTCGTTTATTATATTAGCTCATATTTCATATGGCCAAATTGCCATAGGAAATACAATACAAATCATGATTATGGTACGAGTTAAGAATTAGTCGACAAGTCGACTCTTGATCGGTGATAAGTTAAATACGTGAACTTAAAATGGCTATTAAGAAATTTTTCTTTGGTAAGTTTCAGGTTTTTATTTGTCAAATTTATATAATGTTAAGGTCAATAAATTTTATTCTTTATTTTTACTAATTACCAAAATAAAAAAACATAAAAATAAAAGAGACGAATACGTAAAAATAATTAATGTATCTTCTTATATTTCATGAAGAATATTTTCTAGAAATTTTGATAATTTAACAAAATTCCGAGTTTAAATTGAAAATTCTAAATTATTTTCTTCAATTTTACGTCTCTGTAAGCACATAATCGATTTCATTAATTTATTTTTTTTAATTCCAAGGACGTATAAATAATTTTTTGCGGAATTCTGGTGTTTTCTCTCAAAAATGTTTTACTTTTGATTCATAAATTTTCCATGTATTGCAACGTTTTTCTAAATTTCGATTATTTTTAGAAATTTTCGAAATATCAACTTCTTTTGTAAAATTCTTTTAACTTTCTTTTAATTTTTGATTCAAATTCAACATTTCAACTTTTTCAGAGATTTCTCTCTTTTGATAAACATATTTATACGCATTTTGACATTATTTTCAAAATATTCATTTTAGTTTAAAAATGTAAACTTTTTTTTAATTCAAGTTTGGACTTTTAATTTTCCTTTTATTTAAACGAAATTTTCATTTGAAATTCCAACTTTTGATGTTTTTAAGACTTAATTTTTATTTAACATTTTGAAATAATTTAGAAATATCAACATTTTTATTTTTCCTTTCTAAAAAAATGATTTTATAAATTTCGTTTTTCTTAAAATTTATAGTTTAGCTAAAACTATTTTTTATAACGTTTGCGTTTTTTTTTTGTTTAAAATTTTAAATTTTTCTAAAGTACTTTATTTTACAATTTCAGTTTTTTTTATTTCTTTTCTAAATTTTTCGCTTTGCACTAAAAATTGCGTGCTTTATTTTTTTCCAATTTTAATTCTAGTCACGAAAATTCTACTTTTTAAAAAAATTCTAGTTTAAACCAGAAATGTTTGCTTCATCAGAAAATTTTCGATTTTTTCTTAGTATTTAAATTTTTCTAAATATATCAGTAAACTCAACATTTTTAGTTTAAAAAAAAATTAGCTTTAACTTCGAAGCTCCTGGATTTTGTTTGATAAAGTTCTTTTCTTTTTTCATCCTTTTAATTTTTCGTCCAAATTTCTGCTTTTCCTGAAGATTTTTAGATTCAACCTTTTCCTTTCTAAAATAAATTTAAAGTTTCGACAAAAATCGAAATTACAAATTAAAATGGAAACTTCTATTGAAATTGTTTTATTTCATCTTTAATATCTAATATTCCCAATTTAGTCTTTGATCTGAAATTTGAAGCTGTTCTGAAAAGTTCAAAAATCACGTATTTCGAAAAAAATACTGGGTAATTCTAATTTTTTTCAAAATGTCGAGATCGACTAGATTTGAAAGATCTAAATATCGAGACTGAAGTCGAACTTGAGAGTTTCAAATTATAGTTCAAATTTCGAAGTTGAGATTGGAAATTTTACGCAAAAGTAAAAAATGAGCACTAAGTATAAGACGTTTATCGATTTAACAACTCAACTTTTTTTTTTAATTTTGCAATATTGCTCATTTCGAAGAAGTTTATGTCTCTAACATAAAAAAAGGGGGGAGTTGGACCCTCCCCGAACGAAAATCCTGGCTACGTGCCTGGTCACTAATATGTGGTAGTACTAAGAAGTCACACGCTTGACGTTCGTGAATCCTTTAGTAGATACTTGTCGGAACATTTGTTAACGTTCGAGTTGGATATACCAAACTGACGAAATCTAACAAGATGGAAACCGGTATTTGGTTTCCAAACTTCGAATCTAATAAATGTTCAAACCTATTGGTATGTGCATTAGAATCCTTGTCTTCTGGGAAGTTTATCCAAGAGAGCCAGCGCCTCGCTAGGTGGCAGTGTTTCAACTGTTGGTAGTTCAAGCTACCTATGATTCGTTATACACGCCGCGCCTGGAGGGTTGCATGAATTTGTAGTGTCTAGGTTGCATTCTACTTGTTCTGGAGAAGGTTCAGTCTTTTTTATGTTCAATACACTCACAAACCAGAGGACACTTTTTGGGACAAAGGATCTTAATTAGCAAATATTTCAAGTTACTGATTTCTTACAAGGTCAAACTTTCAATAAAACCTGACGAGGGAAAAGTTACAATCGAATTTCTTGTGGAATGTTATTGCAACTGTGTCATGCTCATCATCATGATTGTATGCATTTTCTGATTTTGGAAACTCAAACTTTAGTTCAGCTTAATTGCCGCCTGTCCTTACGCCAATTTTGCAAATGATCGACGTCAGTGATATTTTGGGAATGTGTTGCAGCTAGGCAATCATTGATCGATTGCCTAGTTTTCTTCAAGATTGGGTGGTGGTATTGGAAAATGTGTCTTCGGTAGTTTTATTCAAATAATTCTGGCACCGTTCAAGCTAGAACAACATTTTAAAGACGACTTACAAGGTTTTTAAAAATGCTACGACTTTGATTGTAATCACTTTTGTCACAGGATTCAAAGAATTTTAATTATTGCATGGTAAACTTCTAAAATTGCCTCGAAACTGCTTTTTCCTGTCTTTTTCCATTTTTTTAATGTAGCAGAGTTAAAAATTTGTGATCAACAACTGGGAGTCGAACCCTGGACTGTCACGTTACGCGGGTCAGCCTCCTAACCACGGTGCCATCGCCACCACTACTCTCAACTTTACGCATTCACTTCACATAACGTGCTCTCGATCTTTGCTGTCTGCTACATTAGTAAACACGTCACATTTTTGAGAAAAACGGCAGATATGAAAATTTTAACTTCGCATAAACTCCCAAAGTAAAACTTTGTCTGCGTGAACGATTGTAGCCGCGAGACCAGGGGTCGGCAAACTTTGAAGCTAAAAGAGCCATCCGCAATAAAAAAATTAGTTTCGTGTTTCTCAAATTTTGATTTTCGATTTTACACTTTATTTCAAAATTAAATTAGATAAGTCAGATAAAATATGGGACAGAGACAGACCCCTCTCACTCAATGTAGTCAAACGAAAATATATTCAGCCCAAAAGACCTTTTATTTCTCCAAATTCAGAGCTTTATTTCAAAATTTGCCTTTTTCTCGCAAATTCGACTTTTTTAACTCTTTTCTTTATTCGTTTTTTTAACTATGTATTTACTCTTTTTTCCCTCTTCTCAAAACTCGACAACCTGTCGAAATGTTTACTTTTTTTTTTAATTCGACTTACTGGAAGATTCGACTTATTTCTCAAAAATTCATCTGTATTATGCAAGTAGAATGGCGATGGCCGTAGTTTTCTCTATGGACCAATAGGTGGCGATAGTCTGAGAGTCACACACTTGACGTTCTTTGATTCTTTAGTACTTGCACGGAACATTTGTTAGCATTCGGGCCATCCGCAATGAAAAAATTGGTTTCGTGATTTTCAAAGAGCCACAAATTTTTATTTCTAATTTTACATGTTATTTCAAATTGAAATCAGATAAATCAAATAAAATATGGGACAGGGAGAGACCCCTCTGACTCATGTAGTCAAACAAAAACATATTCAGCCCAAAAGACCTTTTATTTCTCAAAATTTAGAGCTTTATGTCAAAATTTGCCTTTTTTTCGCAAATTCGACTTTTTTAACTCTTTTCTGCATTATGCAAGTAGAATGGTGATAGCCATAGTTTTCTCTATGGACCAATAGATGGCGGTAGTTTGAGACTCACACACTTGACGTTCGTTGATTCTTTAGTACTTGCACGGAACATTTGTTAGCATTCGGGCCATCCGCAATGAAAAAATTGGTTTCGTGATTTTCAAAGAGCCACAAATTTTTATTTCTGATTTTACATTTTATTTCAAATTGAAATCAGATAAATCAGACAAAATATGGGACAGGGAGAGACCCCATTGACTTATGTAGTCAAACGAAAACATATTCAGCCCAAAAGAGCTCTTATTTCTCAAAATTTAGAGCTTTATTTCAAAATTTGCCTTTTTCTCGCAAATTCGACTTTTTTAACTCTTCTCTGAATTAGTCTTTTTTTTTAAATATGTATTTAGACTTTTTTCTCTAAATCTTCCTCTCTTCTCAAAACTCGATTATCTGTGAAAATGTTTACTTTTTTTTTAATTCGTCTTACTGGAAGATTCGACTTATTTCTCAGAAACTCATCTTTTGTCGGTCTCAGAATAAAAAAAAGTAAAAATTTGAAGTAATAATTTGAAGATATTAAATAAAATAGTTTTTGAAGTTGTCGATCTTTTTCTCAAATTTTCTTTTTTCGAAATTTAGATCTATTCTTAAATTTGATTTTTTTCCAAATTTACATTTTTTTAACTTTGTTCTAAATTGCGACTTTTTTCTCGAAATTTCTATTCTTTTTAAATTACGTTTTTTTTTCCAAATTTCACCATTTCCCCCAAATATTGACTTTTACTGAATATTTAAAGTTTTATTTATTTTCTGGAAATTTCGACCTGTTTCGCAGAATTAGGTCTTTCTCGAAATTCCAACTTTTAACTGAAAATTCGACATTTTATTATGTTTCTGAAAGATGCGATTTTATCGATGAAATTCACCCATTTTAGAAATGTTTGACTTTTTCCAAAAATTTGATTTTGTTCTTAAAATTTGACTTCTCTGGGAAATTTTGACCTTTTTTTAAAGTTCAACACTTTTCTCGAAACTGGAAGTTTTATCTACATTCCTTTTTATTTAGAAATTATTTTATCAATTTTCCCAAAATTTGAATTTTTCTGAAAATTTGAAGTTTTTTTTATTCGCTTTGTTCCCGAAATTTCAAATTTATTCTCAAAATTTAACTTTCTCTGGAAACAAATAATTTATTTTCTTCTTCTCTGAAAAATCTCGACTTTTTAAAGTTTGACAATTTTTGCTAAGCTTTAATTTCACTTCTAGAAAAAGACCAATTTCGAAGTAAAAGTCTTCAATTTCAAAAATATTAAACATCGGATTTTGAGGTAAACGTAATATTTCGAGAAAAAGTCAAAATTTCAGAAAACAGTTAAAATTTCTGAAAAATTTGATTCTAGAAGGTAAACATTTTTATAAAAAGGCCGATATTATGAAAAATATCGGAATTTCCAAAAAACAAATGGCAAAATTTTGAGAAACCAGTCAAACTTTGCAGAAAAACTTCGAAATTGAGAAAAAAATTCAAAATTCTCCAAAAAGTCACATTTTAAAAAAAAAGGCGAATTTTGCGAGCGAGTCGAAATTAAAAAGAAGTTGTTAAAAAAAAATAGTCGAATTTTAGAGAAAAAAAGACGAATGTTGAGGAAATTGCATAGAATTTTGAAGAAAAAAGACGACACTTCCAAAAACAAAAACGAATTGTAAAAGAAAATAAAATGTCGAGAGAATGATCGAAACTCCAAGAATAACATGGAAATGACGATAAAAAGTTTGAAATTTGGAGATGATTTAGTAAAAAGTCGAAATTTTCCAGAAATGTCTCCAAAAAATCCAAATTTTGGGATAAAGATGAATTTTGAGGAAAAAGTTAAGAGTTTCAGTAACATAAATGATCAGATTTTGCGATAAAGATGAGATTTCGAAAATAGAAGGATTTTGAGAAAAATTGCCTGGAATTTTGAAGAAAAAAGACAAACCTACCAAAAACAAAAACGAATTATAAACAAAAATAAAATGTCGAGAGAATGATCGAAACTCCAAGAACAACATCGAAATAACGATAAAAAGATTGAAATTTAGGGATGATTTAGTAAAAAGTCGAAATTTCCGAGAAATGTCTCCAAAAAATGGCGAAGATTTGAAAAAAGGGTCGAAATTTCGGAAGAAAAACTTCAAAATTGGGAAATTCTCCAGAAAAAGTTACATTTAAAGAAAGAGGTCGAATTTTGCGAGTAAAGTCAAAGTGAAAGAAAAATTGTTAAAAAAAAATAGTCCAATTTCGGAGAAATAAAAACGAATTTTTGGAAAATGGGCAAAATTCGAGAAAAAATGTCAAGTTTGAAGAATCCAAATTTTGGGATAAAGATGAATTTTAAGGGAAAAGCTGAATGTTTCAGTAACATAAATGATCAAATTTTGCGATAAAGATGAGATTTCGAAAACAGAAGGATTTGGAGAAAAATTGCCTAAAATTTTGAAGAAAAAAGACGAAAGAGTCAAAAACAAAAACGAATCATACAAAAAATGAAATTTCTGGAGAATGATCGAAACATCAAGAACAACATCGAAATGATGATAAAAAGTTTGAAATTTGGGGATGATTTAGTAAAAAATCGGAATTTCCCAGAAATGTCCCCAAAAAATGGCAAAATTTTGAAAAAAGAGTCAAAATTTCAGAACAAAAACTTCAAAATTGATGATCAGATTTTGCAATAGAGATGGAATTTCAAAAATAGGAGGATTTTAGGAAAAATTGTCTAGAATTTTGAAGAAAAAAGACCAAATTTCCAAAAACAAAAACGAATTATAAAATAAAAGAAATTTCGAGAAAAAGATCGAAATTTCAAGAACAAAATCGAAATTATAAGAGAAAAAATTTGAAATTTCGAATAAATTTAGTAACAAGTCGGAATTTCCCAGAAAGAATCAAATTGGGTCAAAATTTCGAAAAATGGACGAATATTGAGAAAAAAAAAGAAATTTTAAGAAGTTGCGGTTTCCAAAAAGTTATATTTAAAAAAACGGTTAAAATTTCCAAAAAAAAATTTCTAAGAATTTTTACATTTTTAAAACAAATCAAATTTTTGACAGACTCGAAATTAACAATTTTTTGGGATTACACCCAGAATTTTGAAATTAAGTTAAATCTCGACATTGGTAAATATTTTGAGAACAAAAAAATTGGAAATTTTTATTAAAATTATAATATTTTGACAGAAAAAGGAAAAAGTTTAAAAAAAAACTGAAATTTGCTAGAAGAAAATTCAAATTTGCTAGAAGAAAACTAATTTTAGTATCAACGACAATTTTTTTTAGAAAAACGTAGAAATTTCTATTTTAAAACTGCAATTTCATATCCTTCATATCATTTCTAAATAATTTCCCCGGGGTGCGAACTATGATTACCATTTAAATCTCCCCTTTTTCAATTTAATACAAAATTTGCCCTACTTTCTTCATTTTAATCCATTTTAAGTAAAAACTTATCAAAACAAAGCTCAAGCCAAAATTCTGTGATATTTCATATTAGCAACTTAAAATAAATACGATTTTAATAATGATTCTATTCAAATAGTCATCTGTCTCAGCGATCAAAAGCTAAAGCAAGCGGACGTTTAAAGACTCACCCAGTTGAGGCACAATCACACCAATCTTCGATACTTCAGGGGGTACACTATCGGCTTCGATAAATATCAGCAGAGCATGCAATGTAGAGCAGTTATGCGTCTTAGTTATGTTTTTCAAATCAGAAATTACGGTGCAACTGTTAACACAAAAATTTTGAAAACATGTCGAAAATAAAATGTCAGTGTGACAATAACTTGTTTTTTGTTTGTTAACTGACGTTACCGCCGATAAATTCGCCGAGAAATTCAATACGAACCGCTTAAATTGGAATCTGAGACGATTATTCCATTCTTAGACAAGACCTTTGGTAAACAACTAATTTTACGAAGCAAGATAAATGTTTGGTCTAATATCGATTTGAATTTCAATACAGTTGATGTTGATGCTTCTTTTGCTAATCAATTAAGATTAGTACGCTCGAAAATGCCAATTAAAATTGATAGGGTTGAAAATGCCAGTTCTCCGGTGAAATGCATATCGTGTTATTATTTGTTCAATTACCGATGTGGTAAAAGGATAAAACCTTCTATGCACCTTATTATAAGCCACGGTGTTGAGTTCAGTGCTCTAGTGGTCTAATATAACCAAATAACTCAACATAATTGACTTAGTTTTGGTCATAATTTCCACTTTTGCATCTTTTCGTATTTAAATTCTATTAAATTCAAATCTAGTTTTATAATTATGCACACTCTATAAATAAGAATAAAGTTGCAGTTTATAAATTCATAATTTATTGAGTAAAAGTCACGCTAAAAGTAAATTCTAGGTGGACCGCAAAATCGTCTTAAAAATGGCCCCGCTCGTAATTCATCTGTTATGCGAATTCCATCTCGCTCGCATATTTTTAAATCTATGGTTTTACCAATGATTTCGTGTTAGCTTTGTATATGTAACTCTACGGCGCTTATTTGAAGAACGGGATATTTGCATGGGGCAAAACCTAAGTACCAAGCATATTAACAAAGGATAAAACCAAATAAAAGCGTTACCTTCAAAATAATGTGCTGGCAAATTCCCAATAGCAACAAAGCCAGAATTATAAGGAAGAAGAAGAAGAATTTTCGAATAGTTTTCAGTAGGGTTCTCGCTTCCGGAAAAGATTTAATTCGTCTCCTTAATTTTACTACACTTGACGCAAACCAAATTCTGCCCCAATTTCATAAAAATTCGTACTTTTTTCCTGGTAGTTCTATGACATGATACTCTGTCAAAGGGAAGGTGTGCCAATCTCTAAATGATGAAATATTTCTAAATTGTAGTAATTTTTACTTTACGCAAGAGGGTGTGGCATGACCTGATTTTTTAAAAATATTTGTCATTTATACTTCATTAATTTTATTTAACATTTCTTCGGCCCAGTTTGTTAGTTGTCGTAAAGTTAACCCACGGATTATAGAAGGATAGTGCACGAGCGCAGAAAACGGTGTCGAAAAAGCATCTAGAGACGAGGTGGTACGTTCTCGTGATGTCAAGAGTGATGGAATTCTACTACCAATGAGAAACGAAGTAAATAAATATGACTATTCAACACCTGTTGAGAAATGTCAAAACTTACCGATTTCGTTTAATTTTAATGTCATTAGTGTATTCAATTCATATTTTTTACGTAGGGATTCCTATAAGAAGGAGATGAATCGGTAACGTAATTTGTCGAATGAAAATGGGATTGATTTTCACCCCTTGACATCAGCGGCCTCTGTTGTTTTACCGGCAAGTATTGTGCGAAAACTGTAAAATGAGAGCTTTAATTGAACCTACTAATGTCAATGGATGGTGGTAGTCGTAGGTACAATGTGTTGTATATTTAAATTTAGCGCCAAGCACCAAGAAGAAGTTGGCGCGTAGAACGGCATAGCGTCACAAGCATAAATAGATTATTGTATAAAGAACTAGTAAATAATAAAGTTGCTTATAGTAAAAGCTGTTTCAATCAAGAATAAACAAATAAAACACAATGTATCCAATCTATCACATTACTGTTGTGTTAACCTTTTTTTGGGCTTTCCTAAGAAAGCGTGTCTAGAACATTCTTTATTCATCTTTTAGTCAGGGAGGAGCGTCCACCGCTGAAGTTAAAACTACTTCAATCTATTAGGTGCACGTTTTAACTACTCGTTTGGCAATGTTTGACCTACGATAAAATAGAATTCTGTGGTGTATGTATGTGCGGATGAATCGATGGCGCTGCGAACAGTGGAAGGTTTTCAATCCCATTTTCAAAGTACGCCGTAACGCAACCATACCTTCTAGATAACCATATTTTTACGAACAAGATAATGTAAGAGAAATCTAAAAATGTTTCAGGTGGGTTTTTTTTGTAGTCTTTCAACAGAATACATGAGCTGCAACTGCTATTATGATCTTTTATGTACTTAACATGACTAGGGATGCAACGATATATCGGCTGACCGATATTATCGATAATATCGAAGCAAAAATATCGATATTATAACATCGTCGATATGATATTATCAATATTGCACGATAGTCGATGCCAATCCTTCAATTGTCACCAAAAATAATATGCCTGAAATGTGTAGAATTTCTAAGAGTGAAGCCCCGTTTACAAATTTTTGTTTTTATTTCCAAAATATCGATTATCGATAAAAAATGTTCGATATTATCGACTATCGATATTTGCCTGCTGTCAATATTTATATCGATATTAAAATTATCTTGCATCCCTAAACATGACCAATGATTTTCAATGAGAGAGAGAGAGAGAGAGAGAGAGAGAGAGAGAGAGAGAGAGAGAGAGAGAGAGAGAAAAAAACAGTCGGAGCTACTCCACTTTCGGGACGCATTTCGTCAAATTTTTATACATGGCCAATATAGGCCGTGTGCTAACCTTATTCTATCATCCGCGAGTTAACCATTTATTATTTAAAAAGCATTTTGTTTTATTTTATATACGTATGGCAACATTGTATAGTTGTCAATGTAAATAACAAAGTTACTAGATGAAGTGCCAACCGTCTTCTTTTGCTTCCTATGTTGGTGACAATACCCTATGACACAACACAAATTGTCATAGTGGGGGCGTTGATTGAATACATATTAGATATATATACCTTATGACAAAATGCGTATACCAGTTTTCTCTATGCATACTCCAAAACGTTGTTAAGGAAGTGCTGGTACCTAGTGGTCAATAGTAAAACCTCTGAGTAAAACTATTACACTTTGGCAGGGGAAAACAGAGTTCTTTATGGTTTTGATCATTTATCCAAGATCTACACCAAAGTCAAACAATAATTATTTTCTCTTATTGATATGTCCAAGGTCGCCGCGTGATGGGATGGCAATTGGACTGATTTCTATACCCAGGTTTCTTAAGTTTCACTTCAATGAATACACTTTTAAATTATGAAACTTTGACAAAACACCTTTTTCTTATAGAGTTTAAGACATTTTATTAACTTCGAATTTTTAAGCCAAATTCTCATCTTTAACTTGAAACATACTGTTCAAAATTTTCAAATTTTTAGAAAAATTAGAAATTACTAAACGAATGCAGTAAATTTTAAGAAATAACTCCAAATTTAAAAAAAAAACCGTGAAATTTATCCTTTTAATTTACAACTCGTTATTAATTGAATATTTTCAATTTGAAGTCAACATTTTAGGAAAAAGAGAAATAATAATAATTGCTAATTTAAAGTTAGAATTTAAAGTAAAAAAATTAAATTTATTTACAAAAATGTTTTCAAAATTTCAAGTTAAACTTGCTACTTTTTTCCTTCGATTCAAAATTTTATTTTTTTTAAATTGTTCCCAATAACTCGCGTTTAAATTGGAAAATTCGAGACATTTTTTTAACAAAATGTTTATTATTCTAGTAATTTCAGCTTTTTATAGACGTGTGGAAAATCTCTTTATATTTTTAAAATCATAACTTTTTCTCAACATTTCGAATTGTAAATTTACAAGTTTATTCTTCTCTTCATATTTCAACTTTAATCACGAAATCGGATTTTTCTAGAAATCTTGTATTTTCGAACGAACTTTTATTTAAAGTCGTGACCGTTATATTTTTTACTCTTCAACTTGAAACGTGTCGTGAGCATTTTATATTTTTGATTTTTTACTCTTTAACTCAAATTGTCCGTTGATATTTTACCTGGTTATACCCGTTATCCTAATCATTCCATTCCTATTCCGATCGACTAATTCGCAACAGATGGGGTGCTGTACTGATTCATATTTTTCCACTCACGCCTACCTGGCAATTTACAGATTCAGTATGGGACGAAGTTAAGAAAAACCTTAACTTTATAAGAACATAAAATAAATCAGAATAACTACTAAACGAATATAGAAAATTTTAAGAAATAACTCTAAATTTACAAAAAATCGCGAGATTTATTATTTTATTTTATAACTGGTTATTAATTAAATATTTTCAATTTGAAGTCAACATTTTAGGGAAAAAAGAGAACAATTACTGCAAATTTAAAGTTTAAATTTTTGAAATTTAAAGCAAAAAAATAAATTTATAAAAAAAACTTTTCAAAATTTCAAGTTGAACTTGATACTTTTTCCTTCGATTCAAAATTTTATTTTTTTAAAATTTTTGACAATAACTCACCTTTAAATTGGAAAATTCGAGACATTTTTTTTAACAAAATGTTTATTATTCTAGTAATTCCAACGAGTGGAAAATCTCACTTTTTCTCAAAATTTAGAATTGTAAATTTACAAATTTGTTCTTCTCTTCATATTTCCGCTTTAATCACGATATCAGGATTTTCTAAAAATTTTGTATTTTCGAACGAACTTTTCGGTATTTAATTAAAGTCGTGAGTGAGATATTTTTTACTTTTCAACTCGAAACGTGTCGTGAGCATTTTATATTTTTTCTTTTTTACTCTTTAACTCAAATTGTCCCTTGATATTTTACCTAGTTGTGCCCACTATTTTAATTATTGCATTCCGATACCGACCGACTAATTCGCAACAGATGGGCTGTTGTTCTGATCAGTGTTACAGTGCAAAATACGAAATTACTGAAATTTTGATTACATTCCTAACTTTTTTTAGCAACATTTAAATGTTACATTCCTTGTATTTCGTGACAAATTCAAAATTAAATTGTATTTATTATATATTTGCTTTAATGAGATTTTAACAAATCAATTTTAACAGAAATTTATTTAAATCATATTAAATAAAATATTTTCTAAATAAAATCAAGACGAATTGGAATTCAATTGTTTTCTCAGCGGAATAATGTTAGACAGTAAATTCTGTACTACTTTTCCCATTAGGCTTTCTTGTATTTCCAATGGTTTGTTTACGAGATCCTTGTAGTGGAAATCAAATTTGATTCAACCTGTATATGATGAAAATAAGTTAACTCCTGTTCTGTCCCAAGCAAATCAAAACGGTCTGCACTTCGAAAAGGATCATTTAATGATTCAGTTGTGATTGTGATTGCGTATAAATCTTATCAATATGTTCATAATATCAAAATCATGGAATGAAGCATTTAGTTTACTTTGGGAATTTCCAATGAGCTAGCTCCTATTTGCATCCAATTGCTAGGGTCAACATTAAATAGTACTTATCCTATTATTATATTACTATAAAGAAATATTTAACATTTCTCAGATGTGAGTCAATTCTCTTAAGAATGTGTCAATGAATGAAACCCTTAAATAATGGGTCACTCCAGCCTCCAGCACCAGGCAAAATAAAACCTGTTTTATGACTGGGTAAATGGCAAGTCTGGCATTACAATTGTTGTTTGAATTAGCTAGAATATTGGCTAAATATATCGTTGTATTTGTCTTTAACTGAATTCAATTAAATCTCCCCAAAAGTTTATTCTTCATGGTGGACTTTTATTGGTCGGAAACATTATGTTTATTAATTTAATTTAAAATTTCTACGACCCAGTTTGGAAATATTTAAATTTTTATTAATGTTTGTTGACAATATTCAAAAACTGTTTTCGAATATTGTCAACAAAGATTAATAAAAATGTAAATATTTCCAAACTGGGCCGTAGAAATTTTAAATAAAATTAAATAAATCCAACAATGAACCGGTGGAAAAGGATTTTGTATGCATATTTTCTGATAAACTTTTTGTAAATGAATTTAATTGATATATAATTAATTTAAACTCGAAATCTCAACTTTTTCCTTAAAATTTGTAGTTTATGTAAATTCGTTTTTTAAGTCTTTGTTGACTTTAATTAATTTATTTATAAAAATCATTATTTTTTTGAAATTATTTTTTATTGTTTACAGAATTTTGGAATTTCAGAATGTATATGTTTTCAAACTGGCTTGAGTTGTGTTTAAGAAAGAAGCTGTGCGTATTAATTTTTTCGCCCTTATTATTAAAGACAACTCTTATAATACCATAATACTGCAATAATAATTATTAAATCAAACATTTTTTTGGTCCCATTTTATCTTTGATGTAGAAAGTCATGACTCATCATAATTAACGCTAACTGACAACATAAGCGCTGCAAAAAAATTAAATTAGGAAAACTTGGCAATTGTCTTTTTTTTAAATTTGTCTTCCAACTATTCAAAATTTAGACTTTCTTTAAACATTTTGATTTTTTTTTTGAAAATTTAACTTTTTATGAAAATAAAATGAAAATTTCCACTTTTTTCAAAATTTTGACATCTTTGAAATTTTCAACAATTCAAAATTTCGACTTTTTTAAAAATCACAAATTTTTCTAAAATTTCGACCTTTTTAAAAAAGTCAACTTTTTTTGAAGATCTTAACTTTTTCCAAAAATTGACTGAAATTTCGACTTTTTAAATTTTATACTTTTTCCAAAAAATTTTTGATTTTCTTTGAATATTTCGGCTTTTGATAATTTTTAATGTTATTCAAAATTTTCGAATTACTTAGTTTTGTTTTTAAAAATTTTTAATTTTTTTAAAAAACTGCACTGCACCAGTTTTTTCAATTTTGATATTTTTTTGAAAATTGATATTTTTCCAAATTTCGTCTATTTTAAACATTTTCCTTTTTGCAGTTTTTGACGTCAATATTGTGACTATTATATCACGATTTGTTTGCATAATTTCGACTTTTTGTGAATAATTTCGACTTTTTTTTGAAGATTTATTTTTTTTGAAAATTTTACTTTTTTTGAAAATTTTTACATTTTTTAAAATTTCAGCTTTTTTCAAAATTATCAATTTTTATTAAATTCTAACTTTATGACAATTTTGACATTTCACTAGTGTTTTAAATTATCATTATTTTCAAATTTTTGGCTTTTCTAATTTTCATTTTTTTTTAAATTTCAGAATATTTAAAAAAATTTCGACCATTTTTCAAATGAATCTATTTTTCAAAGTTTAGATTTTTTTAGAAATTTAAAATTTCTTCAAAATTTTACCAATTATCTTAAAAATTCCGTTTTTTCATTCAATTTCAATTTTTTTTAACCTAATGAATTGTTCTGAAAATTCCTTCTTTTTTCAAACTTTCAACATTTTTCTCAAAATTTTGACTTTATTTCCCAATGTTGAAATTTTGCCTTTTTTAAAAGTTTCTCAGCAAAAAGTCGAATACTCGAAATTTTATCAAATTTTTAAGTTTATCTAACATTTGGATTTTTAAACAGTTTTTATAAATTTCGAATTCTCAAAATCTTAGCTTTTTACTAGAAATTTCGCTTTAAAATTTGAATATTATTTCGATTTTTTCAAGTCTCACAAAAAGCGAACTTTTTTCTCAAAACAAAGTGTTTTCGTGTTAAAATTAGAATTTTATTTCGGTTTTTTTCTAAGACTCATAATTAACAAGAAAAACAGATATTGGTCAATTTGAACATTACTTTTTTCCCAACTACAAATATCTGTAAATATTTTCCATTGTAAAATTTGTGCATCTTGATGGCAATAAATACTCTCAGTTCAAATACAACTTTTAAAAAAGGAACACCCTTCGAGTATTTTATCATTTTACCCAAACATCTGTTTTTACTTAGAAAGTAAGATAAATAAACAACGTAGTTCAATTGGCCTGCGTCACAATAGCAGACAAAACTTCAAGGGGCTGGGCGAGTCATAACAGTAATTATTATAAAATTGCTTTTCGTTGAAATGTATGCTTCAAGTTTGTTATTATGATTAATTATACTCTTTTATGAAGTACATATTTCTGCTTAAATTCTTTAGAAATACAGCTGTACTTGGAAACACCAATAGTGCAATAGAAAAGGATAAATAGGCAGTACACTTTTTGAAAATAGTCCAAATCAAAAACAAACAAACGAAATTAAAACTAAGGCAAAGACGCATGAAAAACGCTGAAAAATGTAAAAAAGTAGGACATGACATAAAATCCGGTCTCTGGTAATTATTATGGCCGTATTATGGTATTATCGAAGCTGTCTTTAATATTAAGGTCAGAAAAAAATAATACGCAACATCCAAAACTTAGGGCTTCTTTCTTAAACAGAATTCATGCCGGTTTAAAAAAATATATAATGCTGAAATGCCAAAAATTCTTTCTAAACAATAAAAAATATTTTCGAAAAAGTAATAATTTTTATAAATAAATTAATTAAAAATTCAACAAAAACTTAAAAAACTAATTTACATAAACTACAAATTTTAAGGAAAAAGTCGAGATTCCGAGATTAAATTAATTATATCAATTAAATTAATTTAACAAAAAGTTTATCAAAAATTTTAAGAAATACGCATACATAATCTTTTTACACTGGTTTATTGTATTAACTAATATTTAAATTTGTTTTAAATTCTTTTAGGAATCTTAAGTTGAATTCAGTTAAAGAAAAATATAACGATTTGTTTTCAAAGAGCATTTTGGCTAATTCAAGCAACAATGCTAATGTCGGACTTGCCATCTACCCAGTCATAAAACAGGTTTTATTTTGCCTGAAGGCTGAAGTGACCCATTACTTAAGAGTTCAAACGATTTCAAAATACTACCCCACTAGCCGCTCATCACTGACGGCTGTCGGAACCTGCAATTACCGTGTCCCTCTATTGGTGAAAAGATTAAACAAAAGGATGCAGAGGACCAGGGATAAGATCAAGTGGACGCAAAGACCATCATTGATTTTGGTGGATGCGTCCTGAAGCAGAGCTCCTGAGCGTCCAAAAATGGCGTACGCTTTTACTCCATTGCTTCCGCCATCTATACTATATTCAATCAACGCCAATGATTTCGTGTTAGCTTTGTATATGTAACTTTACGGCGCTTATTTAAAGAACGGGATAAAGGCATGGTACAAAATCCAAGTACTAAACATACTGACAAAGGATAAAACCAAATAAAAGCGTTACCTTCAAAATAATGTGCTGGCAAATTCCCAATAGCAACAAAGCCAGAATTATAAGGAAGAAGAAGAAGAATTTTCGAATAGTTTTTAGTAGGGTTCTCGCTTCCGGAAAAGATTTAATTCGTCTCCTTAATTTTACTACACTTGACGCAAACCAAATTCTGCCCCAATTTCATAAAAATTCGTACTTTTTTCCTGGTAGTTCTATGACATGATACTCTGTCAAAGGGAAGGTGTGCCAATCTCTAAATGATGAAATATTTCTAAATTGTAGTAATTTTTAGTTTACGCAAGAGGGTGTGGCATGACCTGATTTTTTAAAAATATTTGTCATTTATACTTCATTAATTTTATTTAACATTTCTTCGGCCCAGTTTGTTAGTTGTCGTAAAGTTAACCCACGGATTATAGAAGGATAGTGCACGAGCGCAGAAAACGGTGTCGAAAAAGCATCTAGAGGCGAGGTGGTACGTTCTCGTGATGTCAAGAGTGATGGAATTCTACTACCAATGAGAAACGAAGTAAATAAATATGACTATTAAACACCTGTTCAGAAATGTCAGAACTTACCGATTTTGTTTAATTTTAATGTCATTAGTGTATTCAATTCATATTTTTTACGTAGGGATTCCTATAAGAAGGAGATGAATCGGTAACGTAATTTGTCCAATGAAAATGGGATTGATTTTCACCCCTTGACATCAGCGGCCTCTGTTGTTTTACCGGCAAGTATTGTGCGAAAACTGTAAAATGAGAGCTTTAATTGAACCTACTAATGTCAATGGATGGTGGTAGTCGTAGGTACAATGTGTTGTATATTTAAATTTAGCGCCAAGCACCAAGAAGAAGATGGCGCGTAGAACGACATGGCGTCACAAGCATAAATAGATTATTGTATAAAGAACTAGTAAATAATAAAGTTGCTTATAGTAAAAGCTGTTTCAATCAAAAATAAACAAATAAAACACAATGTATCCAATCTATCACATTACTGTTGTGTTAACCTTTTTTTGGGCTTTCCTAGGAAAGCGTGTCTAGAACATTCTTTATTCATCTTTTAGTCAGGGAGGAGCGTCCACCGCTGAAGTTAAAACTACTTCAATCTATTAGGTGCACGTTTTAACTACTCGTTTGGTAATGTTTGACCTACGATAAAATAGAATTCTGTGGTGTATGTATGTGCGGATCATATATGTAATACTTCTATATGGCCAGCTCCCTACTCTCTACGCGAGTTTGTTCTGACCAAATCCGATAAAGATGAAACTTAAATAAATGGCGAGTATTGCGCATGAATTGAACAAAATGAACCAATCGCTACGCGCGGGTTAAACGGGTGTTTATGTTTGACCGTACACAGCTGACTTTGGCCATGCACAGATGATTTGTGACACCTGCGCATTGCGACTCATTAATGCGTGTGAAGGTCAGCGAGAAAGAGAAGTCTTTCCCATAAGAAACGAGGAACTGGCCATATAGAAGTATTACATATATGGTGCGGATGAATAAATGGCGCTGCGAACAGTGGAAGGTTTTCAATCCCATTTTCAAAGTACGGCGTAACGCAACCTTACCTTCTAGATAACCATATTTTTACAAACAAGATAATGTAAGAGAAATCTAAAAATGTTTCAGGTGGGTTTTTTTTGTAGTCTTTCAACAGAATAACTGAGCTGCAATTGCTATTATGATCTCTTATGCAGTTAACATGACTAGGGATGCAACGAGATAACGGCTGACCGATATTATCGATAATATCGAAGCAAAAATATCGATATTATAACATCTTCGATATATAAGGGTCTACCATGAAGAATATCGTCGATATGATATTATCAATATTGCACGATAGTCGATACCAATCCTCCAATTGTCACCAAAAATAATATGCCTCAAATGTGTAGAATTTCTAAGAGTGAAGCCCCGTTTACAAATTTTTGTTTTATTTCTAAAATATCGATTATCGATAAAAAATGTTCGATTTTATCGACTGTCGATATTTGCCTGCTGTCAATATTTATATCGATATTAAAATTATCTTGCATCCCTAAACATGACCAATGATTTTCAATGAGAGAGAGAGAGAGAGAAAAAGAAAAAAAAACAGTCGCAGTTAAACATTTATTATTTAAAAAGCATTTTGTTTTATTTTATATACGTATGGCAACACTGTATAGTTGTCAATGTAAATAACAAAGTTACTAGATGAAGTGCCAACCGTCTTCTTTTGCTTCCTATGTTGGTGACAATACCCTATGACATAACACAAATTGTCATAGTGGGGGTAAAAGCTGTCAGTTCTATGGTTCAAATTGGCAGATGATTTTTGACAGTTTCCGTCAACTGTCAAATGCAAATAACAAGCAGACAGGCCAGGCTAGTAATATAATTTTTAATTATTAATAATTGTGTTTTTCGTGATTTATTTACAAAGGTAATTTTTGACCCTCAACGTCTAGGTATTATTCGCTGTGTCCCCGTGCGTGTTTTACCGGAAGATCGCCTGTTTGATCAACTGCGGCTCAAAATGTCCGGAGCTATCTCAGTGTTTGATAACTTGATAATTTTTTGTTATTAAAGGCGTTACGTTTTAGAATTCCCTCAATGTCTAGATATTATTCGCTGTGTCTCCGCGCGTGTTTTACCGAAAGATCGCCGGTTTAATCAACTGCGGCTCAAATTAAAATGTCCGGAGCTATCTGCGTTTGATAAGTTGGTTTTTTGTTAGTAACGGCGTTCGGTTTTAGATTATTCCATGTTTCCGGATGATGGGGACAGTTGTAGGATCGCCTTCTACGTGTGTTGATTTAAATCGCTTCAGAGGTTTATTTTCTTGATATTATTTAATTTATTGGCTTTTCCCAACATTTAAAGCCATGGCAGAGCAAATTTTTACCGATTTGGAGTCCAACGATAAGGAACTTGTGGAAAATGCGAAGCGAAAATTGTTAGATCAGTTGCATTCGGGTGAGTTACACTTTTAATTTTTTCTTATTTTTAATTCCTATTTTTATTCCTATTTTTACTCCTAGTTTTAATTCCTATTTTTAACTCCTAGTTTTAATTCCTTGTTTTAATCCCTATTTTTAATTCCTAGTTTTAATTCCTATTTCTAATTCTGTCTTATTTATAATTCAAATGTTTCAGTGAGGGACTCGTGGCTTGTCTGTGGATTATACGATTATTACCTAAACACAATATCCGCTCGTTCTATGGAAATATTAGTGAACGTAAATGAGCCTCACTATAACTACTTGTTTGATAAGTTGGTGCATATTTCGAGGTAGTTGGTTGTTGTTAATATGTACCGTTTCAGGCTAGGTGAATCGTTGAAGAATTCCGTGCCCGAAGTGAGAATTAGAGCATTGACACTTCTAGGCCATATTGTTAGAAGTCAGCCAACTTGGATTTATAAAATAGCAGAACACCATCTTTTGCGAGACATCCTGAGGCTTATCAAGGTACCTGAAATATTACCGATGGCTGGTTATCTAAAGGCTGGTTCACTGCAGCTGGAGTTCGTTTCATCTATTCCTTGATATGCAACTGTTGTACAAACTATGGGGAATGTCCCACGTTGATTTTGGTTTTTTGTCAATTTTTTTTTAATTTCAAGTACAATTGGATCTGGGATTGGATAGAAATTTTAATTGTGAAGAAAATGATTAAGTTTCATTTTAAGGTTTTGACTTGATGTTCCCAACATTTCGATTTTAAAGTCGTAATTTATAAATAATTTTGGCAGTTTCAAGTTAGAACTCGAAATTTTTGGCTTTTGTCGATCTTTTGCGTTTTAAAATCTGAAAAAAGAGGTTCAACTGCAATTTCAACTTTTTCTCTTTGAGATCATTATTGACTAATCTTGAATCACTGGTTAAATAAAAAATATCCAACTTACCAAAAAACGATAAGTTTCAATCTAAACTTGAAATAATGATATTGAAAATCCAGCTTTTTCTCTAACTTGAGAAAAGATCCTAAAATTGGAATAGAATCTTTAATTGTAAATTCAAGTTATCAACTGCGTTTCTGAAGTTTAAAGGTTAAAACCGAAATAGCCACATTAAGGCTTAAACGGAGTCTAATTTTGACCCTTTTTATCAAAATTAGGAAGTTGAAATGCAGAACTTGTCCCCTGAAACCAAGAAAGATTAAAAAAACACAACAAACGTTGCTCTAACGCGTTTCGACAGTCGAGCTGTCATTTTCAGAGAGAAAAAAAATTAGGAAAACAAAAGTTTTGAGATAAAAGTTCTCATTTCATTTTCAGTTAACAGAATTGAGGAAAAGGCGAAATTTTGAGGAACTCAAGTACAAACAATTGTAAATGTAAGAGATTTCTGTTAGTAACAGTCGAAATTTTCAAAAAAAATTCAAAATGTTAATTTTCGAAAACACTCAAAATTTTGAGAAAATATCAAAATGTTAATAACAATGGAATCTTGATTCAAGTGAAAATATTGAAATGTCGAATTTTTTTCAAAAAATCGATATTTATGAAAGCCAGAATTTCGAAAAAAAGGTTCAAAAATTAAAGTCGACGTTTTTACAGAAAAATTAAAATTAAAAAATTTGGAAGACAAAGTTTTGAGATAAAAGTCCTCATTTTATTTCCAGTTAACAGATTTGAGAAGAGGCGAAATTTTGAGCAATTCGAGTACAAAAAATTGTAAATTTAAGAGATTTCTGTTAGAGTAGAATTTCGAACTTAAAAGTTTAATTAAAAAAAATTAACAGTGCTAGAAAAAAACGTGATTTGAGGTTTAAAGTGACGAATGCAGAAAGTAAAATTTTAAGAAAACCAAATTTTTGAAGAAAATAATTCGAGGCAATGAAATTTCAAGGAAAAGCCAAAATGCAATTGAAATTTTACTCAAACGAGTTAAAATATTAAAATTAATCAATCGATTTTAAATAAAAAGTAGGAATTTCTAGAAAATATTTAGAATTTGTAAAATTATTTATTCGAAATTTCGAATTTTAAAGTTGAAATCGTAGAGAGAGGAACGTGGAAAAAATCGAAATCTGAATAAAAAATAGAAATTTCCTAAAGTTGAATATTTATCAAAAATGAATAGTTATAAAAGTCGAAAATTCGCGAAAAACTCAAATTTTCAGAATTAAATCAGCAAATCCAACAATTTAAAAGGCGTTATGTGCCATATTTTCTGGAAATTTATGAATAATTGAAATGTTGAATTTTTGTAAAAAGATGGGATTTTCAGAGAAAGTAGAAGGTCGAAAAAGGAAATGTTCAAAATTTTCGAAAACAATTTCTAAAAAAAATCAATAATGTTCAAAAGATAGAAATTAAAAAAAAAAACTCAAATTTTCAGAACTAAATCAGCAAATCCAACAATTTAAAAGGCGTTATGTGCCATATTTTATGGAAATTTATTAATAATTCAGTGATTTTCATTTGATGTGATAGACATGAGTCGATGCGATTATCATAATTCGTTCAAATTTATTTCTTGTTGCAGGTGGAAAGTGATATTGTAGCATTGTTAAGTGCCCTTTTATTCCTAATAGTATTGATACCGATGATACCATCTCTAATTGGCAGTTATCTGGATGAAATCTTCGAAATTTTTAGGTACAAATGGCACTTTTAGTTTAAAAATGAACCACTCATGTGAACTCATTTCAGTTACTTGGCCTCGAAAAACTTCAATGCTGAGAAATCTGTTGAGGAGCAAGTTGTACATCTACAAGTTGCCTTGTCGGCTCTCTTTTTGAGGTTGTACGGGATGTATCCTTGTAATTTCTTAGCTTATTTAAGAACCAATTATAAAGAGAAGAATAGACCAATTTTTACTCATACGATCAAGGTATATATTGAAATTTAAAAGACGAATATAACGTTGTTACGATTTCAGCCTATGTTGGAGACTGTTAAAATGCATCCATCGCTCGTAACAGCTTCCAAAGACCAGGAAACGACACGAGAGAGGTATTTGGTTTTGGTAGTATAGTATCAAAGGAAATTGGTTTTTTCTTTTACAGGTGGAAAACCATGAACGTTCACGATGTAATAGTGGAGTGTGAACGATTTTCTTTAGATATAATCGACAGATGTCCACATGAATCCTGCTATTTGACCCCCAACTTTAGGTCGAGGTCTGGCACTACTAATTCCACCACTGGTAAGATTATGGACACCATTGTGTCCTGTATTACAGAAATTAAGAGGCAAAATTTTAAATGTAGAATGGTGACCGCATGAAGCAATAAGTCTTGTGAGGTATGGGTGTTGTCAATACGCAATATATCAAATTAAGCCAGGATCGGGTATCGCTTATTGGCAATAATCTCATAAAATCATATCTTGCTTAATTCCTATTAAAAATACATTTGGGGTGCTTTTTCAGAATTCAATTTTGAGTTTCTATGAACGATTTTTTGGAAATATTTCTGTAGTTAAAGGATTAAATATTGAATTTGAGAAAAAATTGACACAATTTCAATTTATTAATTATAGTTGGTTGTTTAAAAAGGTTAAAGGTTATTTTCGATTGCAGAGGCTCCACTACAACTGCAGGTGCTTAAGTCCATATCGTTTTCGAATGAAAAGGAATTTTTTACCCCAAGTATGGCATTTCAGGCTCAGACGCCTCCAATTACCGAAGCTTCAGCGCCCACCAATATTCCACACTCACTTGTGCAGGTAATGGTTGGCCACCTATTTTTTAAACAATTTGGATTCTGTTTAGTTGGGGAAATTTGTATTGTTTTCACGTAATATTTGATTGAAAATTTCCTGTTGCTTGTGGTCATTTTCTATGGTGAATTCTAAACTATCTAACGATCAGATAAACTAACTGAATTAAAAATAAAAATTTCTAATATCCGTAGGAGATTGGCGGGAGCCCCAGTTTTCCTTCGCAAGAGGGCACCTCCCCGCCGGAGGCCGCCATCGAGGCCACTCCGGAGACGACGCCAGTGAGGGTAAGTGTCTCCTAGATGCCTCCCACGCATGATACGTCCGTTTTCGTTTTTTTTTTGTATTTTTTTTTTGTGTTCGTTACTTATAGGACCCCCACATGACACCGACCCGCTCGCATTTAAACACGAACGTGGCCAGAGCGCTGACCACGTTCGGTCCCAAACACAAAACCACCGGCTCATCGAACACAACACCAATTCATTCGCAACCGTCTTCGCCTATGCGCAAAGACATATCGTCGCCGTTCAATTTCAATCCGGAGGCGGCCCAATACGGTTCCGCTTTCGTGCCTCGGACCGGAATGAACGTGCGGCTGCAGAAGATGGTGCTTGACCGCTCACAGGTAAGTAGTCTGGCGAGGGGTCCAATGGTCACTTGTCCCAATGATACAATTGTAACTTGATCCAATGATCTAATTGTAACTTGTTCCAATGATCCAATTGTAACTTGTTCCAATGATCTAATTGTTACTTGTTCCAATGATACAATTGTAACTTGTTCCAATGATCCATTTGTAACTTGTTCCAATGTTCTAATTGTAACTTATTCGTTACTTGTAAACGTAATTTGTGAACTCAGTTGATGACGCAATTCTCTCCAACAGTTGGTTGAAACTCACTCGATTGAGGGCCCCAAACCAAAACCGGCGCCGACGAGTCCTTTAAAAATCATATCGTTCGATGGGAGTGCATCGAGGCACAGTCCCCCTCATAGACCGAACTCGCCGGTCAGCCAGGAAGATGAAGAAGTTTTATCCATCGTTGGCTCGCAGGAACCGGCCAAACCAATCGCCAGGCATTGCGATAGTGTTTTACACGAGAGCGAAAGAGGTAAACGCTTGAGAAACTGTAATCGGGTGGTCACTTTTAAATTTTAGACGAACCTATCGATGATGACCACGAGCATGGGTCACCTTGCGCGGCCGGAGGACTGCATATGCCCAATTCGAAATCTTTGAATGATTTTGCCAAAAGAGTGCAAAGGCTGAGGTACGATAGTCAGTGT
This sequence comes from Dastarcus helophoroides, assembly GCA_028583605.1. NCBI lineage: Eukaryota > Metazoa > Arthropoda > Insecta > Coleoptera > Bothrideridae > Dastarcus > Dastarcus helophoroides. The sequence goes on from CM053325.1 coordinate 61,391,876, forward strand.
AACGCAGAAACGGAACCACCGGAAACCTCCACTGGAAGCAGCCCAGGAAACTGTAAGTTTGGACTGTTAACCTTTAATGAGGTCAACGGGGATCTAAATTTTGCAAATTTTAAGCTAGAATTTTTTTCAACTCGATTGATATTAAGTTTTTGCAAAAATTTGGAATTCTTTACATAGACTGCAAAATAGAAGTTTGAACTTCTTTCTTAAAAATTTAATATTAACAGTTATGAGGTTTTTGTTCTGGAATTTTTCACAGTTTTCCTCAAAATTTCTATTGTAATTAAAAAATTCAATTTTTAATTAAAATGGGAATTTGAAAATAGAAGTTTAGGTTAGAACTTTTTTACTGTGAATGGAATATTTTAATTCTTATCAATATTCTAAATTTAACACTTTAACTTTCAGTTTCTTGATTTGATAATGACCTTGAAATTTAAAAAAAATCAAAGTTTTCAAAAGGGGTCAAAATTTCGAGTAAAAAATAAAAATTTTCAATGTAAATCATTAAGAGTAAGAATTTTGAAAAAGTGGAAGTTTTGAAATGTTGAATTTTTGTAAAAAGTTGGGATTTTCGAAAAAAGTAGAAATTCGAAAAAAGAAATGTTAAAAAGAGGCGAATTTTCGAAAAAAGGGGCAATTTCTAACAGAAATCAAAAATGTTTGAAAGATAGAAATTAAAAACAATTGTAAAAAGTCAAAAAAATCATTGGAAAAAAAGTCAAAATATTCAGCTTAAGTTTCAGTTTCTTGATTTGATAATGACCTTGAAATTTAAAAAAAATCAAATTTTTCAAAAGAGGTCAAAATTTCGAGTAAAAAATAAAAATTCTCAATGTAAATCATTAAGAGTAAAAATTTTGAAAAAGTGGAAGTATTGAAATGTTGAATTTTTGTAAAAAGTCGGGATTTTCGGAAAAAGTAGAAATTCGAAAAAAGAAATGTTAAGAAGAGGCGAATTTTCGAAAAAAGGAGCAATTTCTAAAACAAATCAAAAATGTTCAAAAGATAGAAATTAAAAAAAAAATTATAAGTTAAACATTATAAAAAGTTAAGAAAATCATTGAAACAAAAAGTCAAAATATTCAGCTTAAGTTCCAGTTTCCTGATTTGATAATGACCTTGAAATTTAAAAAAAAATCAAATTTTTCAAGAGGTCAAAATTTCCAGTAAAAAATAAAAATTCTCAATGTAAAGTGTAATAATAAGAGTAATAATTTCGAAAAAGTGGAAGTTTTAAAATGTTGAATTGTTGTAAAAAGTTGGGATTTTCGGAAAAAGTAGAAATTCGAACAAAGAAATGTTAAAAAGAGACGAATTTTCGAAAAAAGGAGCAATTTCTAAATGAAATCAAAAATGTTCAAAAGGTAGAAATTAAAAAACAAAATATAAGTTAAAAATTATAAAAAGTCAAGAAAATCATTTCCAAAAAAAGTCAAAATATTCAGTTTGAGTTTTCAATTTCACGCTTTTGAGAAAAAATCAAAAATTTGATTAAAATGGAAATTTGAAACAAAAGTGCGAATTATAAAATATAAATTTTTTTTAAGTTAAATTTACAAAAGTGAAATTTTCAAGAAAAAGTGGAGCATTTTTGTCATAATTTTGAAAAAAGTCGAAATTTTGATAAACACGAAAACTGGAAAAAACAGAGATTTTCAAAAAGTAGATACTCTGAAATGTCAAAATTGTTAAAAATCGAAATTTTCAAAATATTTCGAAATTGGAAGGAAGTCGAAATTTTGAAAGTCGAAAAAATAAACGCATTTTCTGAAAACGTCAATAACGTGTGAAAACAAATTAAAATTAAAAATGCCCAAAATTACAAAAAGTAACAAAGTCGATATTTTCAAAAAAAGTCGAAATGTTAATTTTCGAAACGAAAACACTCAAAATTTTGAGAAAATATCAAAATTTTAATAAAAATGGAATCTTGATTCAAGTGAAAATATTGAAATGTCGAATTTTTTTTTTAAATTGACATTTACGACAGCCAGAAGTTTAAAAAACAGTTGAAAATTTAAAGTCGATATTTTTACAAAAAAATAAAAATTAAAAAATACTGCAAATGTCAAATTTTTAAAAATAATCGGTTTATTCAAAATGTCCAATTTTTCAGCAAACTGAAATTTTCATAAAGTCGAATTTTCCAAAGAAAAGAAGAAAAAAAAGAGCAAAAGCAGATTTCAGAAAGACATAATTTCGAGAAAATTTTGAAATATTTAAAAAAAGTGCACTTTTGAAAAAAAAAAGTCGACATTTCATAAAATTTTTATTTTGGTGCAACGGACTGGTCCTTGGTTATGTTCAATAATTGAAATGCAAAACTTGTCCCCTGAAACCAAGAAAGATAAAAAAAAACAACAAATGTTGCTCTAAACGCGTTTCGACAGCCAAGCTGTCATCTTCTCTGCAGATGACAGCTTAGCTGTCGAAGCGCGTTAGAGCAACTTTTGTTGTTTTTTAATATTTCTTGGTTTCAGGGGACAAGTTCTGTATTGTATTTCAATTTTTGAGGATAACCAAGGACCAGTCCTATCCATCAAAAAAATAAAAAAACACAAAAAAGAAAAGAAGAAAAAAAGAGCAAAAGCAGATTTCAGAAAGACATAATTTCGAGAAAATTTTGACATATTTAAAAAAGTGCGTTTTTGAGAAAAGTCGAGATTTTCATAAAATTTCCTTGGTTATCTTCAATAATTGAAATACAAAATTTGTCCCCTGAAACCAACAAGGTTTAAAAACACAACAAAGGTTGTTTTAACGCCTTTCGACGGCCAAGTTATCATCGTCAGAGGAATACTCAAAAATAGAATTTCTATAAATTTAGTTTAAAATGTCAATTCTTTTTATAAATTTAGAGTTTTACGCAAAAGCTGAGAAGAAAAAAAGTAAAAGTTGAGAAAACAATTTTAATTCTAGAAAAAAGCTTTTCTATCTTGATCTACTTGGGATGAAATAACATTTGGTTCGTCTTGCGTTTTAGGCATTCCGTTCCCAAGTACCACGGTGCGCAGAGCCAGTTCGTGCCCCGAGATGGAAAAAAGCCCGACTTTCGTCAAAAAGGACGTCGCCAAACCCCTGAATGAAACCGACGAGGAAAGCTCCGACTTGGCAGGGGGCGACGCAACCAAAAAATTGGTCACAATTACGGCCGCGACGCAGACAGAGCGAATTTTCCCGATGCCTTATGAACACTTGTTTTTGAATATATTCCCGCAGGCGGAAGTGGCGGAGGTTAAACCTAGCCCGTCACCGAGCCCCACACCTTTTAGCTTGGTCCAGGAGAGGACCAATCCGCCCTCGGTGTACGAAATTTTAGATAGGTGAGGGCCGGTGCTGCGTCGTTCAACTGGGATTTGACCAGCAAGTGATTTTGGCGTCTGGTTGCAGCATTTAATCTGTTCAGTCCCAGAGTTGCTATTTCTAATTAGCTACATATGTGACAACAACTTTGGGCTTTGAATGGGTTAAATTTGATTTCTTACGTCACAGTTAGTTGACAACAAAATTGATGTTTTACGGACAATGCTTTTGTTTTTTTGAAATTTGGCTCTTAGCATTTTAATTTGCTTGATTGCTGATGTTAGAGTTAAAATTTGAAATACAAAACTTGTCCCCTGAAACCAAGAGAGATTTAAAACACAACAAACGTAGCTCTAACGCGCCAAGCTGTCATCTTCAGAGAGACACTGGAGTTAGAGTTAACTTAAAAAAAAGTGAAATCCTTTGAAGAGAAATTCATTCTAAAATTGGAATTACAGTCACGTTCAGTCGATTTTAGTTATAGTTATTTTTAGCCTTTGGGAGAAATAGACTTTGTGTATGGAGTATGGCTGACGTTAGGAAACTTAGTCCCCTCCCTCATCAAAGAAATTAAGTTCTATAGGAATTGCAGGAGCTTTTTTGGTGGATAAAAAGGGCCAAATTGAGAAATATAAATTAAGGACTTTTTCTTGGTCGATTGAAGCCAAAAGAAGGCCTGAATTTATATTTTTAAAGCCATCAGAAAAGAATCTTTTTTTTAATACTTAACGATATGTCGGTATTGTCTTTATTTGTAAATCAAAAAGAGGGGCTTTCGCCCCGCCCTTCCCATATCAGATAACCTAACTTCACCCATGGAGTTGTGATTTAAGAAATTTGAAGGACAATTAAGCTTTTTAACTAATGAATCAATTTTTTTTTTCAAAGTTTTCACTTGATACAAGATTTCAGATTCAGTCTGAAAAATGTTTTCTAGCTAGTTTGAGTTTAAATTTGAATAATTTTGGGACGGTTGTCTTTCAATTTCATTTTTATTTATAAATCTTAAGGTTCCCCAAAATCCAAACCTTTTGTCTTCTAATTTGTAAATTCAAGAATTTTTTTAGATTCATATTTAAAAGATTACTTAGGAGTTAAGTTGTCAAAAATAAACTTCTTACCATGACGTTTTGTGGTTTTCAAGAGAAAGTCGTTTTAAGATTGGAATTGTAATTATATTTGTTCGATTTTAGGTATATTGAAACTTCAATACGACCTGACACTCCATATTCCAAAGAAAGCACCATATTACTCTATCAGCAGCTTTTGTTTGAGAGAAATAGAAGGGAAATGCATGCTTATAGGAATAGGGGTCTCTTTGTGGACAATAAGAAGACTAGGGCATTGGATGAATACAATTCAGCTTTGGTATGCTTCGTTTTGAGTGTAAATTTCTGTTTTATGTTTTTATTTTTTAGAGAGATCAAGTCCAACTCCAACAGAGGGATATAGATAATATGAAGCACCAGATAGATTTAATGAGAAAGGAAAAAATATCAGACGAGAAGAAGTCGGCCAGTATAATTCAGTATTGGGAAGATCGGGTAATTTATAATTAACCATTTTCATAAAAAATTGAATAATTCATATTCTTCTGACACGTCACGTCACGTGGAAATATATAAAAACTGTACTTCTATCTAAATCTCAGGTTTTATTTTAAAAAGTATGGTTTTTGCTGTTCACTTTTTTTTTATAATAGTGATACTGAAAAAGGGGAAATTGCTCCCAATCCAAATAAATATCAATTGAAAGGAATTGTTGTTGCTTAATTTGTTTGCTTGCAGTGCAAAATTCTGCAACAAGACTGTCAAAAGATGAAAGAAAGGAGTAATTCCCTAGAGAAGGAAATATCGGAACTGCGAGCGAAATACAGCCTGATAGATGACAAAAGGCAACAAGCAGAAGCTTCTCTGTCAGACGCCATCACCGAAGTCAATGTAAGTAATTGGATCTGTCTCATTTTATCCAGTTTTTATATTTACAAATCACAATCATTCTGTTAAAACCTTGGACAAAATTACGAGCAAGTTGAATCTGAACAAACGAAAAAACTGCGACTTAAGAGTAATTGTTAGATTCTTTATGTCATTTATAGATTTTATACAGTTAACAGTACTAAGTACTAATTTAAGCCCTAGGGACTACACAGTTTGATACAATATAATAGAATAATTGCCAAAAAAACCTATTTGCTACTCCGGCCAACGTTTTAAGCTAAAACTGTTTTAGATCGCCCGTGAGCAAGCCTGGGCTGGCGAGCGGGGCAGGGCCGAGCTGGAAAACGTTAACAAACAACTCCTTCTTCTGGGCGAACTACAACTCAAATACCAGGAGAAAATCGATCAAATGTCCACCATGAAGAAATACGAATACGAATTGGATCGAGTCAAGGAATCCTACTTGGAAGACGTCCACGGTAGACACCCCCCCCCCCCCCCCTAACTATCAACAACTTAATAATGTCAAATTCGTTTCAGTTAAGCATCAGCAGCTGGAATCGAAAATTTCCAGTTTGGAGGCCGCCAGGTGTCGCGTCTCCGAATTGGAACATATTTTGCTCCAGAAAGAGGATTGTATTTCCAGCCAAAAACGCATCCTGATTGGGGTCAATGAAGAATATCATGAGAAATTAAAAGCTGTCGAGAGCAAATACCAAACGCAGATTACCATCAATAGAGCTTTAGAGGAAAAAATGTTGGAGTTGCGGCAGAGGTTGGAGTTGCAGTCGGTTAAAGGGATCAATTCGCCTGATACCAGCAGCTGTCATGAGGTTAATGTTACCACTACGGATCGAGGGAGTATAGCTACCGGTCTTAGTCCGCATTCTTCCCCTTTGTCAGCATCACTGGCTTCGTCTGAGGGAAGCGTGGCTTTTATGCATCCCGATGGAAGAGATATTAAGAATTTGCAAGTTTTGGTGGATCAACGAAAAGGTAGAACCGATGAAAGCGCGGAGGGATTCGCCGATAACGAGGGTGGTGCCCAGCCGTCGACCTCGGCCAAACATGACTGATTTTTTTCTTCGAATCATCTACACAATTCATTTTAAACAAGTTGGATTTTATTTCGATCGATGGCAATCGCGGATTCAGTATTTATTTTCGTAGTTTACCATTTATTTCCAACAAAGTGTACAAGACCAATTTTGGTAAACATTTCAATTTGTGATGAAATCTAAAATATGATTGTTATGAGCTGATGATAATTGTTATAATTTTTATTAAATGTGTTTAAAAATGACCTAGATTTCTTTATTTTCAATCTGTGATTTACCAACTGTATTTTCTAATGTATACATATCTTTAAAGTATTCTCAGTTTCCGAAATTCTGTGGCAACGATGAAGCCCACAGCTTTCCCTATTGCGCAAAAAAGCAGCGGGATAGACGTCGTTTCCATATCTTTAATCTTGAAGCGCCTGTTGTTTCCATATCTTTAATCTTGAAGCGCCTATGTTATGTTGCTATAATTTCTGCGTCAAAATTCCCTCTTCAAGAAGATTTCTACTCGTTTCACAAATCTACAAATAAGGGAAGAATAAAATCTCTCAAATACTATTTAAAGTTTTATTAGATTCTAAATATCTTCCCTCTTCTTATGAACTAAGCGAAATAGTTTTATAAAAATCCGCAGACTAGCTCTTCTCTAATAAAATATAGAAAACGCTCGATAAATTTTAATCATTGACAAGAAAAATCACGATATTTAATAAAATTCTCTAGGACCAACAAAAAGAGAAGAAAATAAATCGTTCCGATAAAAGTGCAAATTTCTTCTGTTAGACGAGAGTTAGTCGAAATCTATTTTTGCTGCTAGCGAATTTTCAAAATTTCGTATGCTTTTGATTTCTGCCAGCAAGTTTATTAGTAGAGGCACCATGGAACATCATATTGTTGCTTTTGCCGCCGCGTCCTTTCCTAACTTCATTTGCTGTGTCCAGTCCACACCCCATTAATCTACAAAAATATGCCAACATAATCAAGCTGCAACAATATAGCAAAAGTTAGAGGTACATTTGTCAAAAATAAAAGAAAAATTCCTGTTAAAAAAACATCAAAACTGTGGCGAACGCTCTACACATTGAACGTCAAGTATTTATAGTCAATATGCGGTTGCAGAACCTACTTTACCTCCGCTTGTAATTCATCCATTCTCAAATTTTCCTCATCATCGTAATCAGCATTTATTAAGTGAATTCGTGTCCGATGTTGCTCTTGAAGCATCTCAAGCTCCTCCGCCATATCCCCTTTGTCTTCTTTCAGTTCCTCGAACTTGATTTTTAATTCGCACAATTCCGAGCTAATTTTATTTAGCATGTGGGCAAGCTGTGCTTTTTCCCTTAAATAAATATTAAAAGTAACCACGTCAGCTAACCTATTAACACTTACTCTTTTTCTTTTTCTAATTCCTTTGTAGTTTCCTTCAATTTACCTTGCAAATTAGACAATTTACTCGCAAAAACCTCGCTGGTGTTTTCATAGTGATTTTCCGTTTGCTGCACATCCTCCGATCGATTCTCCGATCTTTGTGCCAACGCGTTGTTTTCGTCCACGGTATCTTTCAACACAGCTTGATTGAACACCTGCGAGTCTCTAAAGCTGTCGTCTGCTAGGATCTCGAACAGCTGACAATCGAACTGACCGGCGTGCTTCAGAAGTAGGATATGCATTTTTTCAATTTCCTTCTTCAATTGACTATTCGAGACCTCCAGTTCCTCTTTCTCCTGCCTCAACAAGCTGACTTCCTTCGTGCTTTGGTCGACTCTGATCTGTAGCTGTTTGCACTCTTCTCTTGCCTTGTTTCTTTCGGATCGCACTTTGCTCCATTTCTCGCGCCAGTTGGCCGTACAGTCCGACCACCAACGCATGGTTTTTTCCATTTGGGCCGCCCTACCTCTGGCTTCTTCCAATTCCCTCAAACGCAGCGCCTGGTAACTCAAAAGATTAAAATCTTGCCGCTTACGGTTGTAAACATACCTCGTAGGTTTCCCATTCGCTAACGTCCGTGACTTTATTGGTGGAGAGTGTGTCGTTATTTTTGGGTAGTTTCTTGAGGCCGTTTGATGAGCTTTGAGCCATTTTGTTGGAGGGTTTTTACTGCTTATGTAGCACCTTTAGATAATATATGTAGAGTCAAAGGTAGCACCAGAATATTTTCAGATTTGTTTACCTTATTTTATAAGTCTTACTTGTCGAACTATCCTTAGAAAACACGCATGAAAATCTTACGAAACTCAGTAAGTAAACGGTATTCTAATGAGCTAATTCTTAAAGTAGTTAATGATATTAGAATATAAATTATAATTTGGGAACGACATTAAAATTAAATAAAATGCATAATCACACTAGAAACTCACACCGTGGAAATTAGTCCTGTTTTTTTATTTATCTATAGTTTTTTAGATAAATTTAAAAAATACTGAAAGTGCAATTCGCAATCGATCAAAAGAAAGAAAAAGAAGTTTACTCATAGAATAAAAATATAAACAAACTTCTATTGATTGACAGTTGACAGAAAGCAAAGAGCGATAGACAAACATAGATGAATTTGTAAGAACTGTATCACAATAGGAAATCTTGGGTTACTTCGCCATTTTGAAGACTAAAGCTTAACACATATGTTGCAGCATACTTGAAGGAAAACATCGCGAATAATGTTAAGATTTTAGATGTAATGCACACTTGTGAGAAAGGAAATGCTGCGAAATTCAAAAAGAGATTTTGTTCTCGATAAAAAATATTAAAATTGTCTCAAAATTTCGAGAAAAGATTAACATTTTTAAATTGAAACTAACAACAAACCAAAATTGTGAGGTTTAGGTTATAATTAAGATATTTAAATCGAACTTTGGATTTTAAATTTACAATTTCGACTTATTATTGATACGAACGCCTAGAAAGGACATCGATTTAATTTATTTTTAAATTTAATTTAAAATCGAAATTTCGATTTTAAACCTTCGACCTTTCTCTCGAAATTTTAACTATTTTCTAAAAATTTAGACTTTAATCTTGAAATGTCGAGTTTTTTCTCGAAATTTCAACTTTGGTCTCCTAATTTCGACTTTAACCTCGATATATATCGACTTTTTTCTTGAAACTCGAAAATTTAATATCAAAATTTTTATTTTAATACGAATATTTCGACTTTAATACGAATATTTTGACTTTTTGTTTAAAATTTCGACTTTAATCCTAACTAAAATTTCGATTTTGATCTCGAAATTTAGGCCTTAATCTCAAACATTCAACTTTAAACTCGAAATTTCGACTTTTTTCTCGAATTTTCAACTTTAGTCTCCTAATTTCAATTTTAAACTAGATATTTCGATTTTTTTTTAAATTTCGACTATTAATTTCGAAACTTCAACTGTTTTTGGAAATTTCGATTTTAATCTCAAAATTTTGATTTTTTCTCGAAACTTCGACTTTTTTTCGAAATTTCTTATAATTTCGTCTTTTTTCTCGAAATTTCAATTTTCACCTCCTAATTTCGACTTCAAACTTGATATTTCGATTTTTATTTTAAAAATTACGGATTTAATCGCCAAATTTCGATTTTTCCTGGAAATTGCAATTTGAATCACAAAATTTCAACTTTTTTTTTTCGAAATTTCAACTTTAGTCTCCTAATTTCGATTTTAAACTAGATATTTCGATTTTTTTTGAAATTTTGACTATTTATTTCAATTTTTTTTGGAAACTTTGATTTTAATCTTAAAACTACGACTTTTTTTCGAACTTTCTTATAATTTCGTCTTTTTTCTCGAAATTTCATTTTTAATCTCCGAATTTCGACTTCAAACTCGATATTTCGATTTTTATTTTAGAAATTTCGGATTTAATCTCGATATTTCGATTTTTCCTGGAAATTGCGATTTGAATCACCAAATTTAGACTTTTTTTTCGAAATTTCAACTTTTCTATCTAAATTTCCATTTTTTGCTTGAAACTTCAACTTTGATCTCCTAATTTCGATTTTTAACTTGATATATAGACTTTTTTCTCAAAATTCCGAAATTTAAAGTCGAAATATCGGCTTTAATCTTGAAATTTCGACTTTTTTCTAGAACTTTCGACTTTAATCTCGAAATTTCGACTATAATCTCAAGATTTATACTTTTTTCTAGAAATTTTAACTTTAATCTCATAATTGTTACTTTAAATTCGATATTTCTTTAGACTTCTGCAAATTTTGACTTAAAAAAAATCAATTCCATTTGAATACTACTACTACTTTATTTTGAAAATTTTTATCTTTTTAAATATTTCGTATGGCATTTTTTGGAAATTATTTCTTTAAATTTATTCGAAATTTGTGTTTGGACATTCTATTTTTTTCGAATTTTATCGCCAACATACGAAGGCGTAAAAAGAACATTAATTTAAAAAAGATTTTCTTAGAAATTTCGACTTTTTTTTTGAAATTTCGACCTCTTTCTCTAAATTTCTATTTATTTCTCAAAATTTCGATTCAATCTCAAAATTCCGAGATTAAAGTAGAAATTTCAACTTTAATCTCGAATTATCGTCTTTAACCTAAAAACTTCGATTTTTTTTAGAAAATTTTTTAATTTTAGTTTCGGAATTTCGATTTTAAGCTCGAAGTTTCTACTTTTTTCTGGAAATTTCAAAATTAATCTCGAAACTTTGACTAAACTTTTTTCGACTTCTGCAAATTTTAATTTTTTTTTTTAATTTCGACTCCTTTTGAATATTTCCACTTTTTCTTGAAAATGTTTATCGTTTTTTTGGAAATTTTGTCTTTAAATTTAATCAAAAATTGTTTTTGAATATTCTATTTTTTTTCGAATTATTTATAGCAAACCTACAAAGGCTTAAAAAGGGCACCAATTAAAAAATAATTTTTTTTGGAAATGTCAACTTTTTTTGCAAAATTTCTCTAAATTTCGATTTTTTTCTCCAAATTTCGCCTTCAATCTAGATATTTCGACTTTTTTTCTCGAAATTTCGACTTTAATCTTGAAACTTCGGCTTATTCTCAAAATTTTGATTTCAATCTCGAAATTTCGACACCTTTTTCTCCAAATCTCGAGATTAAAGTCGAACTAACTTGATTTTAAACTCGAAATTTCGACTTTTTTCTCCAAATTTTGACTCGAATCTCGAAATTTCGAAAAAAAAAGCCGAAATTTTGATAACTAAAAATAGAAATTACTGCCCGCATCCTATTGCTAACTGTCAATGTTGTTGGTAAATGGGAGTGGTGGGATGCAACTGCCATTTGCCTAACTTAACCATATAATCTCAGATTTGAAGAAAAAAGTCAAAATTTTCGGTTTAAAGTCAAAAATCCGAGATTAAAAACGAAATTTCGCGAAAAAGGTAGAAATATTCAGATTAGAGTAGAAATTTTGACTATATATATCGAAATTTTAATAAAAAAGTCCAAATTTCCAGATTAAAGTTGAAATTTTGACTTTAATCTCACATTTCTAGAAAAAATTCGAAATTTTCATAACTAAAAATAGGAATTACTGAAGGCACCCTATTGCTACCTGCCAATATTGTTGTGAAAGGGGAGTAGTGAGATGCAACTGCCATCTGCCTAAATTAACCATATAATCTCAGATTTCGAGAAAAAGTCAAAATGTTCTGTTTAAAATCGAAATTGCGAGATTAAAGTCGAAATTTCGCGAAAACGGTCGAAATATTTGGATTAGAGTGGAAATTTTGACTTTAAATCCCGAAATTTTAAGAAAAAAGTCGAAATTTCGAGAAAAAAAGTCCAAATTTCTAGATTAAAGTTTAAATGTTGACTCTTATCTCACATTTCAAGATAAAAGTCGAAATTTTGATAACCAAAAATAGGAATTACTGAACTCACCCTATTGCTAACTGTCAATATTGTTGGGAAGGGGGAGTAGTGAGATGCAACTGTCATTTGCCTAACTTAACCATATAATCTCAGACTTCAAGAAAAAAGTCAAAATTTTCGTTTAAAGTCGAAAATCCGAAATTAAAGACGAACTTTCGCGGAAAAGGTCGAAATATTCGGATTAGAGTGGAAATTTTGACTTTAAATCTCGAAACTTCAAGAACAAAGTCGAAAATTCGAGAAAAATAGTCCAAATTTCCAGATTAAAGTTGAAATGTTGGCTTTAATCTCAGATTTCCAGAAAAAGTCGAAATTTTGATAACTAAAAATATGAATTACTGAACGCACCCTATTGCTAACTGTCAATATTGTTGGGAAGGGGGAGTGGTGAGATGCAACTGTCATCTGTCTAACTTACCCATATAATCTCAGATTTCGAGAAAAAATTCAAAATTTTCGTTTTAAAGTCGAAATTCCGAGATTAAAGATGAAATTTTGCAAAAAAGGTCGAAATATTCAGATTAGAGTAGAAATTTTGATTTTAAATCTTGAAATTTCCAAAAAAAAGTCGAAATTTCAAGAAAAAAGGCCCAAATTTCCAGATTGAAGTTGAAATTTTGACTTTAATCTCACATTTCGAGAAAAAAGTCGAAATTTTGATAACTAAAAAAAAGGAATTACTGAACGCACCCTATTGCTAACTGTCAATATTGTTGGCAAAGGGGAGTAGTGAGATGCAACTGTCATTTGCCTAACTTAACCATATAATCTCAGACTTCGAGAAAAAAGTCAAAATTTTCGTTTAAAGTCGAAAATCCGAGATTAAAGACGAACTTTCGCGAAAAAGGTCGAAATATTCGGATTAGAGTGGAAATTTTGACTTTAAATCTCGAAACTTCAAGAACAAAGTCGAAAATTCGAGAAAAATAGTCCAAATTTCCAGATTAAAGTTGAAATGTTGGCTTTAATCTCAGATTTCCAGAAAAAGTCGAAATTTTGATAACTAAAAATATGAATTACTGAACGCACCCTATTGCTAACTGTCAATATTGTTGGGAAGGGGGAGTAGTGAGATGCAACTGTCATCTGTCTAACTTACCCATATAATCTCAGATTTCGAGAAAAAATTCAAAATTTTCGTTTTAAAGTCGAAATTCCGAGATTAAAGACGAAATTTTGCAAAAAAAGGTCGAAATATTCGGATTAGAGTAGAAATTTTGATTTTAAATCTTGAAATTTCCAGAAAAAAGTCGACATTTCGAGAAAAAAGGCCCAAATTTCCAGATTGAAGTTGAAATTTTGACTTTAATCTCACATTTCGAGAAAAAAGTCGAAATTTTGATAACTAAAAAAAAGGAATTACTGAACGCACCCTATTGCTAACTGTCAATATTGTTGGCAAAGGGGAGTAGTGAGATGCAACTGTCATTTGCCTAACTTAACCATATAATCTCAGACTTCAAGAAAAAAGTCAAAATTTTCGTTTAAAGTCGAAAATCCGAGATTAAAGACGAACTTTCGCGAAAAAGGTCGAAATATTCGTATTAGAGTGGAAATTTTGACTTTAAATCTCGAAATTTCAAGAACAAAGTCGAAAATTCGAGAAAAATAGTCCAAATTTCCAGATTAAAGTTGAAATGTTGGCTTTAATCTCAGATTTCCAGAAAAAGTCGAAATTTTGATAACTAAAAATAGGAATTACTGAACGCACCCTATTGCTAACTGTCAATATTGTTGGGAAGGGGGAGTAGTGAGATGCAACTGTCATCTGTCTAACTTACCCATATAATCTCAGATTTCGAGAAAAAATTCAAAATTTTCGTTTTAAAGTCGAAATTCCGAGATTAAAGACGAAATTTTGCAAAAAAAGGTCGAAATATTCGGATTAGAGTAGAAATTTTGATTTTAAATCTTGAAATTTCCAGAAAAAAGTCGAAATTTCGAGAAAAAAGGCCCAAATTTCCAGATTGAAGTTGAAATTTTGACTTTAATCTCACATTTCGAGAAAAAAGTCGAAATTTTGATAACTAAAAAAAAGGAATTACTGAACGCACCCTATTGCTAACTGTCAATATTGTTGGCAAAGGGGAGTAGTGAGATGCAACTATCATTTGCCTAACTTAAACATATAACCTCAGACTTCGAGAAAAAAGTCAAAATTTTCGTTTAAAGTCGAAAATCCGAGATTAAAGACGAACTTTCGCGAAAAAGGTCGAAATATTCGTATTAGAGTGGAAATTTTGACTTTAAATCTCGAAACTTCAAGAACAAAGTCGAAAATTCGAGAAAAATAGTCCAAATTTCCAGATTAAAGTTGAAATGTTGGCTTTAATCTCAGATTTCCAGAAAAAGTCGAAATTTTGATAACTAAAAGTAGGAATTACTGAACGCACCCTATTGCTAACTGTCAATATTGTTGGCAAAGGGGAGTAGTGAGATGCAACTATCATTTGCCTAACTTAAACATATAACCTCAGACTTCGAGAAAAAAGTCAAAATTTTCGTTTAAAGTCGAAAATCCGAGATTAAAGACGAACTTTCGCGAAAAAGATCGAAATATTCGTATTAGAGTGGAAATTTTGACTTTAAATCTCGAAATTTCAAGAACAAAGTCGAAAATTCGAGAAAAATAGTCCAAATTTGCAGATTAAAGTTGAAATGTTGGCTTTAATCCCAGATTTCCAGAAAAAGTCGAAATTTTGATAACTAAAAATAGGAATTACTGAACGCACCCTATTGCTAACTTTCAACATTGTTGGGAAAGGGGAGTGGTGAGATACAACTGTCATCTGTCTAACTTACCCATATAATCTCAGATAAAGTCGAATTTCCGAGAATAAAGTCGAAATTTCGCGAAAAGATCGAAATATTCGGACTAAAGCCGAAATTTCGACTATAAATTTCGGAATTTCGAAAAAAAAAGTCGAAATTTTGATAAAAAAAGTCGAAACTTCGATAAAAAAGTCCAAATTTCCAAATTAAAGTTGAAATTTTTACTTTAACCTCACATTTCGAGAAAAAAGTCGAAATTTCGAGTTTAAAGTCGAAATTTCGAGATTTGAGTCAAAATTTGGAGGATAAAGTCAACATTTCAACTTTAATTTCAAGATTTAGAGAAACAAATCGAAATTTCGGGAATAACGTCGACATTAGGACTTTAATCTCAGGATTTAGGGAAAAAACCGAAATTTTGAGAATAAAGTCGAAAATCCGAGAAAAAACTCGAAATTTCGAATTTAAAGTCGGAATTTCAAGATTATAAAGGCGAAATTTTGAAAAAAAATCGAATTTTGACTTTAAACTCGAAACTTCGATATTAAAGTTACGAAATTTCGAGTTTAAAGTCGAAATTCGAAGATTAAAATCGAAGTTTCCAAAAAAAGTCGAATTTTTGAGATTTAAGTCGAAATTACGAAATCAAAGTCGAAATTTCGAAATTAAAGCCGAAATTTCGCGAAAAAAATCGAAATATTCTTATTAAAGTCAAAATTTCGATTTTAAATTTCCAAATTTTGAAAAAAAAGCCGAAATGTCGAGGTTAAAGTCAAAATTGGGAGATCAAAGCTGAAATTTTGAGAAAAAAGTCGAAATTTCGAGAAAAAAGTCGAAATTTCGAGAATAAAGTCGAAATTTCAAGAAAAAAATACTCGAAATATCGAGTTAAAAGTTCTTTTTTTACAGCGGGCCAAGTAGAAGGCTAAAAATTTTGCGCGGGCCGCATGTAAGAAAAATATGAATGCTGGGGCGCTTGCACCCCCTCGTTCATGGAGCAAACTGAAAATTTGTATGTATTCAATTGGGGGAGTTTCTAATTCTTCATAATTCATCCTTTCCTTGAAACATTTTTTCGAAATTTCCACCTTTTTCCCAAATTTTGTATATTTTTTTTTACGAAATTTGACTTTTTCTTTTAAAATTTTGCATTTATTCATAAAATTTGCCTTTTTTATCAAACGTGACCGTAAAAATTTCGAATTTAAAAGTTCCTCGGTTTTTTCTGTAATTTCGTCTTTTCTCGAAATTGGACTTTTCCTGAAAATTTCGCCTTTTTTTTGATACTAAAAATTCCAGCTTGTTTATTAAAATTTGTCGTTTTTTCGAAATCTGGTCGATATTTTAACAAAAAGGTATATTTTTTAAAAATTTAAAATTTATGTGGAAGGACAAAAATTTCTTTGTGAATTTCAACCCTTTTTTAATTCAAATTTCTGGTAGTTTCAACTTGTTTGTCAAGATTTCGATGTGTTATCACAATATTTGACATTTTCTGAGCATGTTGAGGCAAGGTAGGGGGCCTGTCTTTCTCTGACTCGTCCAGAGAATCCAGAGAAAATAAATATTCGATTTTTCTCTTAAAATTTACTCTTTTTCTAAATTTCGAAGTTTCACTAAGATTAAATGCTTTTTCTCAAAATTTAGATCTCTTTTGCAAAATTTCTCTTACAACATCGTCGTTTTCTCGGGGTCTTGACTGTTTTTTTGATTTTTTTTTTAATTTGACTTTCTTTGGACAATTTTTTGTCCATTTCAAAGTTTTCTTGAGTTTTTGTTTTAAATTCCAATATTTTTCTAAACATTTACTAAAAATTTCGATCTTTTAGATTCTAATTATTTTTAGAAATTCCGACTGGTTTCCTAAAATTTGCCTTTTTCAGGAAATTTTGATTTTTGTCTCAATATCCCATATTTAATATTTTAATAATTTTTTTCTTTTTTTTTGGTAAATTCGTTTTTTTTTTCAAAATTTCGATTTTTTCTAAAATAGTCTTTTACCCAAAATTCGCCTGTTCCTCAAAATTTGTCTTTTTCGAGGTTTCGATTTGGTTTTCGAAATTCTACTTTTTGGACTTTTTTAAAAATGGTTTATTTATTTCAAAATTTTGTTATTTTCTTGAATATTTGTCTTTTTCAATAAACTACTACTTATAGATCAAATGGTTTTATGGTTCCGAAAATGTTCACTTTTCTGTTTTTGCGAACAATATTTTTAGGAATTTCGAGAAAAAAATTTCTTGTAAATTCAACATCTTTACTGAATTTTAAATTTTGGAAACAATGTTTTTGAATCTTGCGATTTTTCTTTCTCAGAGTTGAACTTTTTTTTTGAAAATTCTTTTCACAAAATTACACTTTTGAAAGCTGTGACGCAAGTGGTACGATAAAAAATGAATGAGCGATAAGATAATTTCAGATAAAATATTTTTTTGTTGATTTCATTTTGTCCTCGAATAATGCTTGAATGTCATAATAATATACTTTGACATCATTTACCAGAGTTCGCACGAGATCTCTAAATTAAATGTAATAGTTGCCCTTAAACCAACTTATTTTCATATGAAACTCAATCAAATTAAAAAACTTATCAAATTAAAAACTAGTCAGTCAAGCAGTTATTCCGGGGAATCCATTAGTAAATTAACTCGAATTTCATTAATATCCTTATCAGCTGATAATCCTATCTTGCATTAAGTGCGCTAACAATGGAACAAAATCGATAGATATGTGTAAAGGTATCTCATGTTGGACTTTTCAGATCGTCGAAAAAAGTATGACTTGTGGTTTAGTGGCACCGTGAATTTCCCAATCGCTGGATACGCGCTCGAGATTCAAACTGAAATATCGACGTTAAGTGGTGGCGCTGGCGTTTTTCAGGCACCTGAAAACTCAACTTCAGTAATAGCGGTAACCTCATTCCGTCAAAAACCAACGTCCCGACGTTCAAGTTCAACTTTGTTATTGATTTACTCCAGATGTTTAGTTTGTAGGTAGGTCAATTAGTTTATATTGTTGTTTTGTTGTTTATTAAACATTTTTATAACCATTTAACAATTTTTATAATCATATAATTGTTATGCTGAATATGTTAGAGCTTAGTAATGAAAATCATAATTTTATAATTATACTTGAAATACAAATTTTGTCCCCTGAATCCAAGACAGATTAAAAAAGACAGCAGATGATAGATTGGCTGTCGAAACGCGTTAGCCAGCAACCTTTGTTGTGTTTTTTAATCTTTCTTCAGAGGACAAGATTTGTATTTCAATTTTCGAAAATAACCAAGGACCAGTCCGTTCCACCAAAATCAGTCACTCTTATTCCCAACAGCAAAAAAGCTCTCAAGCATTTTTAGAGCTTTGGCTTTTTATTTTTAACATTTCGACTCTTTTTCAAAAACCTATGCTATTGATTCAAAATCTTGACTATAAATGCAAGATTTTAATTTTTGTTAACGATTTTTCTTTGTTGCAAAAGTTTTTGTTTTGCGAAACGACTTTGAAGACGAAAGAATTTGTCTTCGAAATGGTTTCAAAGTTTCTAGGACATTTTTAGTTGTTTGAAAGCGTGAAATATTTTCTTAAAATTCGTATTTTTCATTCTTTCTTTTTTCCGAAATTGTGAACGTCAGAATTTTGAGGTTATTTGGCAATTTTTTTTTTTTTGACCCTCGACGATCGATTCGTGGACGAGGTTTACAGTTAAATCCTACAGAATTGTAATTTTGGTGAAACGAACTGGTCCTTGGTTATCTTCAAAAATTGAAATACAAATCTTGTCCCCTGACACCAAGAAAGATTAAAAAACACAACAGAGGTTTACATTAGTGTTGGAATAATCGAACGATTTTCAGAATCGAATACTTTTGAGAATCGAATAAGTATTCGAATACAAAGAATCGAATTATGGGATAATAAAATACCTACTAGAAAAATTGTCTCGGCGGCCTATTCGAGGTATGTGGTGGCGAGATATGACTTTCGATTTCACTACTTCCGTACCTATGCCCATAATTGGTAATTTCCTAATTGAATGTATATAAATTTCTTAATATAAATAAATCTTGAAGCTTTGGAATTCACATACGTATCTTTAACTTTGATTGGATTCGCATATTGGCACTGTATTTCCAGATATTGCTAAATTTCATTATTAAAATTGAGAGCCAAATTTTAAAAAGTACTTAAGCATTTCGTTATTTAATAATTTTATGAGAAGGATGAAGCAATAAATTAAAAATTAGATACATATTCGAATGCAGGAGTGTGCGAGCATAATGCGTAACCAACCATCCCGAATAAAAATGATCTCGAATCAGTGGCGGCTAGTAGCTAAAACTGGAGGGGTTGCTGCGACGGCGTTTGTGTGTTAAAATTGTGTAAAAGCAAATGAGTTCAGAAAATTAATAACAAATCAGCTCTGTTGCTTCTCAATGAACCTCCAATAGAAACCTCAACTTTAGGAAAGAAGGCAAAATTCAGGGAAAAATTGGAATTTTGTGATTAAATAATAAATTTTATTTGTTTTTTAGAAACTTTCCTGAGCTTGAAATATATTTTTTTTAAAATGGATATTTTTTTTTCTTTTTAAACATAAACTTTATAAAAAAAATGTCGAATTAAAACTCAACATTAAGAAATAGTATCTATTTTTAAAATTGTTGGAAGTTTTGAGACAAATTTCGAATAATCATTTGGAGTTCAATTACAAATACATTCCCAAAATGTGAATTTTAATCACAATCGACTTCACGCTGAAATATTTGATCTTTGAAGTTTCTCTGGGAACTTTAAAATTACTAGAAAAAATTTAAATTAGAACATTAAATTGTCAATTAATTTAATATTTTGACTATTTTTAATTTCGAAATTTCGACTTTTCTAGAAATGTTGACTCATTTCTGAAAATTTCAAGAAGTCCTAGTTGAAATTGAAAAGTCGAAATTTTGAGAATATTTTTGACAATTAATTTATTCCTTATTATTTATTATTTTTTTCAAAAATTTTATAAACCAATAAAAAATTTCTAGAAATGTTGTCTGCTTTTTCTCCAAATTTTGAGCCTAATCTTTAAATTTCAATATATTTTTTATCGAAATTTGAAGGACTTGACAATTTCAAGAATAAATTTAACAAATAAAAATAACAGTTCTAGAAAAATTGGAAATTTCGATTAAGAATTTTCTTTGGTTCTATAATAGTGGTAAGTTTTTTTTTAGTGAAATATCAAATCGCAAAAAAGTTGAAATTTAGAAGGTTCATTATTTGTTGAAATTCAATATTTATGTCAAAATTGAACTTTTTTTTAAATCTCTTCGTTTTTTTCCCAAAATGTTGACATTCTTAGAGAAATTTCAGGGTTTTTTTTAAACATTTTTTATCAAAATTTGTATATAAAGAATAGATAAAAGCAATCACTAAACACGTACTTAATCGATTTTAAAAATGTGAACCCCAAGCGGGGTAAAAAACGATATTTAACTGAACATTCAAATTTAAAATTTTCTTTTACAAGCCAAAAATTGGGTTTTGGAAAACAATTTTGCTCGAACAAGGCAACTTTGAAAAGGTCGAAATTGTCGAAAAACTTTTAAAAACAGAATTTTCAAAACAAGACGCAAGGGGCAATTGCAAAATATCATCACTTTCTTTTATAAGATTAAAATTAGGTTTGCAATTTTGGCTCAACAAGACAAAATTTTGAAATGTTGAAAGTTTCGACAAAAATTGAAAATTTCGTTAATTAACATTTTGAAAAACTGTTTTAAAAAAGTCGAAATTTTTAAAAAGGGTCGAATGAAATCAAGACAAAATATTAAAAAAGGTCCGGATTTTCAAAAAAATCGAAATTTTCAAAAAATATTTCCAAGTAGAAGTCGAAATTCAAAAGAAAAGCCGAAATTTCGAAAATAATTCGTAACTTTCAAAGGAAAAGTCAAAACTTCGAGAAAAGATCGAAAATTTAAAAAATAATTGAAATTTTAAATAAAAATAAAAATCATCGAAAATCAAAATATTTCTAATTTTGAAAAATCAAAATTTTTTAAATTTTGGAAAATAACACCACATCAGAATAGTCGATATTAACAAGAAAAAAATATTAAAATTCGTGAACAAATTTGAAATAAAAATCGAATTTTCAAGAAGGGTAGAATTTTGAAAGATTCAACGTTTAAAAAAATGTTAAATTTCCACAAAAGTAAATATTTTCCTAAAACCTTAAGTTTTTAAAACAGTACGATTTTTTAAAAATTTCAAACTTTTCAAAAAAAGTTAAAATTGAGAGAACGATCAAATTTTTGAAAACCGGTCAAATTTTAAAAAATAGATTGTAAAATGTGGACATTTTTGAGGTTGAGATTTTGCAATTAAATCAAAAATGTCAGAAGAAGCGAAATTCTCACAAAAAGTCAAAATTTCTAGGAACATACGAACAAAATTCTTAACAAAAGTGGAAATTTTCAAATGAAGTCAAAATCTTGGAAAAGGTCAAAATTTTAAAAGATTCTAATTTTCGTTGAAAGAAAATCGAAATCTCGAGAAAAAATTTGAAATATCTGTACAAAAAAAACGAAATTTTAGGAAAATAATCCATCGGCTATTATTTTCATTTAAAAAAAAGCAAAATGCGGAAGCAATGGAAAATTTTCCTAACACTTTTTCGTTTCTTTCCAAAATCTTGACATTTTTATAGAAATGTGAGGATTATTTTCTAAAAGTTGTTAGTCAAAATTATAAAATAAACTTTAAAATGTCAAAATCCCGTGAAAAAACTTATCATTTTTAAATCAAATTAAAGGAATTAAAAAAATCAGAAGTTGAAATTTCCAGGAAAAAGTTTAAGAACAAAATTTGCTGGAAAAGTAGAAATTTCGAGAAAATTTGTTTATATAATATATTTAGAAAAATGTAAATTTTTTCAACAAAAAAAAGTAAAAATATTAGAAAAATCTAAAAATTTTTCCACAATACAGTAGAAATTGCGAAATCAGGTAAAAACTCGAAGATTTGGTATTATTTTTTTTTTTCAGGGAAATCAAAATGCGAAAAGAGTTGGATACAAATTGTTTCTTGAAATTTTCATTATCTTCTCAAAATTTTGACCCTTTTAGAAAAATTTAACCTTTTTTTTCAAAATTCAATTCTTTCTCGAAATACTGATTTCTTTTTCAAAAGTTTTACAAAAGTTAGTTTTTAAAAATGCGTTTTTTCATGAAAATTAAAAATACAAATAGATTTTAGCAGATCATAACATGAAAGGAAGGTGAAGTTTCTATAAAAGAAATTAGAGAAAATTTAAAATTTCTATAAAAAAGTTTTCAAGGAAAAGTCTTCAAAAAAGACCAAACTTTTTAAGAAAAAACTCGAAAGCGGAACTGGGGGTGCTGCAGTTCCTCAGTGCATATACGCGAGCCGCCACTGTCTCGAATGAAATACGCATACAAAATGTATGTCTAAGATCTCGAATACAAGAATCGGGTACAGTATTCAACATCGGAGAAGTTAAGAATCGGATATGTAGCGTAGTTAGGAGATCGACTCTATTCACTACTCAGCATTCCAATATTTTGTTGTATCAGACTACCACAATCTCGAATACATATATTGTATTCGAATACATATTTTGTATTCGAATGCAAGCAAGTACCCGAAAACTTATGAATCATGCGATGATGAGATGTTGTTTGCGCGAGGCGAGAACCGATTCTATTCATATTCTCACTTCAACTCACGGAGTCTGGAAGTATTCGAATACTTCAGTTGAGAATCGGATGTATTCAAGATCTTGGCAGAATCGAATACATCTCACAACTTGTATTCGAATAGCCCAACACTAGTTTACATTATAATGGAATAACAACTCCCGAGTAAAAAGCCTCTGATTTAAGCAGCCCGCCGTAAAATTTCAAGCTAGTCCGTCCCTGACATTTACCATTTTTTTTTGCTATTTTGTTACTCTATTGTTTTTTTTTTTTGATTTTCCACTTACTAAAGATTCTTAAGGTATACAATACTGTGGAAGACAGCAAGTTCTTGTGCCATCTATCTTTGAATGGGAACTTCCATTTGTTGCCAAATTGAGCAATTTTTGAGCCTTTACTCGATGAAAATAGCAATATTGCTACTACCTCTAAGGAAAAGGCTGACATGTTAGCCTTAATGTTTGCTGAAAATTCCAATCTTGATTCTCGAAACGTAGAACCTCCTATTCTTCCTAAGGTTGGCACATTGATGCGGCTGAAGTTGTTTTCAGACAACGCACAATCAGGAAGATTCTCCTCGAGCTGGCGACACATCGAAAGCTTCTGGCACCTTGATGGTATCCTCGCTATTGTTTTTAAGAAGTGCGCCCCAGAATTGACTCCTGTCCTAAGCAAATTGTTCACACTCTCTTACAACAAAGGTGTATTCCCTAACATCTGGAAATCTGCTAGAGTGCAGCCTGTCCCTAAAAGGGAAAAAGGAATCTGGCTAACAACTATCGCTCTATATCTTTGTTACCCGTTATATCTAAAGTGATGGAAAAAGTTATCAACATTGAGATTTTCAAATATCTAGAGGAAAATAGAATCATCTCCGACAGGCAATACGGTTTTAGACAACAACGTTCCACTGGCGATCTACTGGCATATGTTACTCATATCTGTAACTCAGCTGTGGAAAAACATGGTGAGGCTAGGATTGTGGCATTGGATATCTCAAAGGCTTTCGACAAAGTCTGGCACCGAACTCTTCTCGCCAAATTAACATCTTATGGTCTTTCTCCTGAACTCTGCCATTTGATATCCAATTTTCTCGCTGATAGATCTCTTCAGGTCGTCGTCGATGGCATCTCATCCGAGACATTTGCGATTAACGCAGGGGTGCCTCAGGGGTCTGTTCTGTCTCCTACTTTATTTCTGTTATACATAAACGATCTCTTAGCTTCAACTTCCAATCCTATAGATAGCTACGCAGATGATAGTAACCTTGTATCATCTTTTTTCTCCGACAAACCATTATCTATCGTTGCTTCAGATCGACTAAGGGAACAACAGATACAGACGATTAATCGGGATCTCGAGATTATTCTGGAATGGGGTAAGAACAATTTGGTCGACTTCAACGCTTCAAAAACTCAGGCCGCGGTTTTCTCTAAGAAAACATCAAAGGATAATGCAACAAACATACTAATGGACGGTAAAATCCTTCCGATGGGATCTAATCTATCTATCCTAGGAGTGAATGCGAGCACTAACTTCTCTTGGGACGATCATGTGCGCGCCATTGCCAAATCCGCCTCTCAGAAGCTAGGTTTTCTTTTTAGAGCTAAAAACTACTTCGCATCTCATCAGCTGCTAACACAATACAAAGCTCAAGTTAGGCCAACACTAGCCAATACTGTTGTCATATCTGGAGTCAGCCCAAAAGCACACTTTAGCTCTTTTGGATTCAATTCAAAGAAGAGCGATTCGCCTAACTGATGATGAGAGTCTGACCGATTCTCTCCAAACACTAGAGCACAGGCGCATGGTTGGTGACTTGTCTCTTTTCTACAAGTACCATCATGGAAGATGCTCGCAGGAACTCGCTAGCGCACCTAACAACACGAGCGCGGTCGACGGCACGCGCTAAAGAAGGTGGACCGAGTAGCCTTCTTTAGAGTGACTGCTGTCGATCACGGACGCCTGCCATCGGAGGTGAATTGAGTAGCTTTCGATCGGCGGTCTCCGCAGCTCACAAAATTATCAACACAGTAATGTTCACTAAAAGACGGCGGTCAAAGGAACGAAAGTTTCGGAACCGCGTTAAACTACCAAAGAACCATGATGATGCTTGCAGGAACTAATAGGATTCATCCCCCCAAGGGCAAGATTCTTGAGGCGTACTAGACAGTCGGAGACAGCAAATTCCTGTGCGGTCCTGCTTGACACAGTGAGGACTTCTGTCTACGGAGACTCTTTTCTTTATAGAACTTCCAAGTTATGAAACTCGTTACCGAAAGGAATTTTCCCCAAAAATTACAACCTATCCTTGTTTAAAAAGCGGTTCATCGCCTCATCGTCATCTATCCTTGTTTCCGCATCTTACTCGTAGTGCTTTGAAAGCATAATGGGGTTACCCTTTGCGAGTGGATTAAACTTTAAAAAAATATCGTTTAAAAGGGCCATCGTCATCTAACTGAACTGAGTGCTTCAAGGATAAACCCTTGGCGTGTAGATTGTACTTGAAATGAGGGTAGCTATCAAGGTTTAGTTTTTCCCTTTTTTTCGTTGTTTTCGGGTTTATCTAGCATGGGAATCTAAGCGTGCTAGCGAAGCTCTAAAACGTCAATATTTGTAATTCTCCTTAGAGCTCTTTATTTATTCACGAATTATGATTTACACATAAGAACGTAAAATCAATTTATCAATGAAATATTATAATTTGCCACCGTATTGTTTAAGTGATTGAAAATTGCGTAGGAAGTATGAATCTAGCAACTACCTAGAAGGCTAAAATTTGGAAAGTTCAATTTGATGTTAACTGTTTCTGGTGCAGGGGTCGACAAACCGCGGCTCGCGAGCCGCATACAACTAGGAAATTCGATTCCGGTCCTTATTTTTTTTCCGGGAACTCGGGATTATTTCGGTATTGAGGGTTACTAATAAAGAAGAAGAAAATTTTATAGAAGTCAGCTTTTTAATTAACAAATTAAAATTCAGACACCAATCAACGTAATCAAAATTTAAACAAAAACCAATGCACTTTCCTTTTTTTTCTAACTAATCACTCTTTATGTAAAGTTATTCTTTTCAGACATTTCTTTACGGTTTTATAAATTGAGGAAACCTTTAAGTATGTAACTAGCTATGGTAACAAACTTAAACTTAAAGTTCCCTCTTAATATAAACCAATGATTCTCATGTAACTCCCTAGTACCCCATCAAAAAGCAAAAGGTGTTTAAAAATAATTTAACCAGTTACATTTCTATTAAATATAAATTAAACTAAGTTAATAGAAACATTGCAATTGGAATTACGAAAATGTGATGTGAGAAATAACAACACGTCAATCCCAAAATGTTTCAGTTAAAAATAAAAAATGTTATCTTCAACCATACATAGTAACCTCGGTGGGTTAATTTATTGTATTTGCTTGGAATAAAACTTTGTCGGGATCGGAAAAATTTAATCCCGAAAATTTCCGGACTGAAAAGCGGTCGGGATTCCGGGATTCCGATTTTTGGGATCCCGGGATCAAATCCTCTACGTACAACTCTTTCAAAACAAAATTGCGGCTCTTTAAATTCTCCTAAAAATAAATATAAATAAAAGCTAGAGCGAACAGACACTCATTAAACAAGTGACCTACAAAAGTCGAAATTTCCAAAAATACTTTTCTAGGAATTTTTACATTTTACTTAAATTTTGACAAAATGTAATGATTTTAAGATTTCCGAAATTTTTGATTGATTTGCATTAACATTTTGAAAAATCACATGAAATTTGAAATTTCTAGAAAATGGCCAACTTGGGGAGTCGAAATTTCTAAAAAAATATTTCTCTCATGATTTTTACTTTTTTATTTGTAAATTTTCCAAAACCTTGAGATTTCGTGAAAAAAAGGTAAATTACTTTTTGTGAGAAAAAAAATCTAAATTTACAGAAACGGCAAATATCAAAGTTCGAAATAAAAGCTGAAATTTCCAGAAAAATCCGAATTTTGAGAAAAAGCAGTGGCGGCTGGTCTTAAAGAGCGCAAGAGCGCGCGCTCCTCGTGAAATGAGCGATCTATTCTTTTCTGTTTAATGTAAAAGACTTTGATTTATCACATTTTTAAACACAAAATAATGATATATATACTACACATAATAATACTTGTGAATGACTTGGAATCAAATACACCAACGTTTGATTCCGTTATACATATTAAATATAATAAGGAAATTTAAATAAGTTGGTGCGCGCAGAATTATGCACCTAGCGTGGCTGCCGTGCGATGCCTATCAACGGTCTTCACGGGATACGGAGAAATAAACTACAGAACACCACGTTAAAGCTAGCCCGGGGTACGCCGCTCCGCGCATGTGCGATATTGCCAAATGGTGAGTACGAGTCAGAGTTTGGAGTGTGTAGTTATGTTTATGATGCAAAATGCGTAGGTCCCGGCTGATCTGATTGCGATTGCTAATTGTGCCGCTTCCAGGCCTAACTGCCAATAGTACCGCTATTCACAAAGAGATAGCAGTACCCATTCTAGGGTCTAATTATTCATTTATAGATTTGGATTTAAACAATTTTGTTGAGAAAGTAAGGAAGACTTTATTTCTTTAAAAGATCGTAGAGCGGATTTTGTTTCAAAAAAATTTTTTTTGTTTTTGTAGAGTTTAATTACAACCTTGTAATAAAATATATTTTATTTTTAAATGCAGTTTTCATGAAATGGAAATTATAAGATGGTAATTAAATTTAATTCGTAAAAATACTATTAAATATCACACCTTTTGTGTCACTTTTGTTTCTCTTAAATTTAATATCTTGCTATGACACTGGAGTCACCTAAACTCTTAACTACTAATATTTTTGCATCTGCGCACCCCCTGTCAAAAAGTCACCAGCCGCCACTGAGAAAAAGAGATTTCGAAAAAATAAATAAAAAGAAAAACTTCGAAAAAATTAAGAAAAAGAAAGACTTCGAAAAAATTGAGAAAAAGAAATTTATCAATAGTATTTAATAAAAGGTAAAATTTTAGAAAACAAAACGTAGAATTACGACAATAGATTGAAACCCAGGACAAATTAAAAACCTGAAATTTTTAGACAATTTTGAATTCTTTAAAATATAGTAAAATTTCGAAGAGAGAAATTGTAAAAATCAACTTGAAGCTTAGAAAAAATTGTCTATCTCTAAAAAAGTCGAAGTTTTTCAGTGAAGAAGAAAAAAGTTTAATTTTAGGAAGAATTTTAAAGAAAAAGTTTAGAGCAGCTCGAAATTCGATAAAAAATTGCAATTTTTCAGAGAAAGCTAAATTTTGAAAATAAATTTGCAATTTCGAGAACAAGACGAATTAAAAAAACTCCAAATTTTCAGATAAATTCGAATTTTGAGAAAATTGGTAAAATAATTTCGAAAGAAAATTCCAAGAAAATTTCGAGAAGTGTTAAACTTTAACAAAAGGTCAACATATCCCAAAAAAAGTCAAATTTTGAGAAAAAGGACATTTCGAAAAAATTGCTAACAAATGTTGCGACAAGTAAGTACTGTGGTGAGTCGAGTTCTACTAAACTGTTCTATTTCCTCGTTTGTTTTATTTAATTGCATTTTATTCAATATTTTCTTGGAAATATTAAATCTACAAATACTGGTATCATTAAAAATTTTTGTCACAGCGTTTCGCGTGAGAAACAGATTTCTTAGCGTTCACAAATTAGATAAGGGTTAATTGTTAGGCCTGGTTTGTTTCAAGTTTACCTAATCTGAGTGAAATATCATGTTGGTTTTGAGGGACCGCTGAAAAGTAGAGTAATAAATAAGGGTAAAGTGCCGATAACGGCGACCGTAGCAAAGATCTCGGCAAGACCATGTGGTGTTAGACCGGAGGAATTTTACGTTCGAAAAAGGCCCTTATAAACACGTACAATTGTAAGTTATTTAAATTTCAATTATCGAAGTAAAACTTGCAAGATAAAGGGGCGACATTATTCAAAATGGGTTTGCAGTTTGATATACACTTTAAGAATCCTTTTCAAAATTTATTTAAGGGTTAATTTGGATTAGAAATATTTAAATTAGTAGAAATTCTGCATTCTCATGCCCTCTAGCGAGATGCAGAGGATATCTTTCGGTCCCCAGAAGTTAAGGGTAGGGGAAGAAAAACTGAAAGCACCGTAAAGAAGTTAAAAGTAGTCAAGAACGAAACTTCGATGAAATTAGTTTAAAAATTATAGTCAAATAGTAAACTTCGATGAAACTAGTTATGCAAACGAGTACGAAATACGGGAGTTTTAAAAACTGCTTCTGTTTGTGCTAATCAACGTGAATGAACACAAAAACAAAACAAAAAAAAACAATTTCTGTTCAACGTGAAGTTCTTGTGCCATTTATGTGATGTTTGCTACGAAATAAATAGGGAAGTAAATTTTTAAATGGTCCCATGATTTTATTTGATAGTTTTTCGCTCTTATATGATTTAATTAACTTTTCCTAAAATTTGAGAAAATACTTGTTCCTAATTTTGATCAATATGGGGTTGGGAGGCGTACACAAAAAAAAAGAGAAAGGAATTTAAAACTTCCACAACAAACCGAATGAATGAGAAAGTCGTTGTTAGAAAATTATTATTGGGCCAAGAACCCTACCGCTGACTGGTGCAACTACCAGTCTCAGTAAAACAAAAAGGGAAACAAAAATAAAACAAAATAAAAAATACAAAGACAAGAAAACGAAAACGAAATAAAGCGCATTCGCTTCATACAAACATTTTCATTTCCTTAAGGTCGATGTTAGTGTTCTGCTGTTGGAAGCTGAGCTTCCAGGGGTTCCAAAATAATTTATACCCATCACCACAAAGGTCCGGCAACTGGCAGCAGACACATATATTTGGGTTTTACTGATGATGTTCTGCAAGTTCTAGAAACGTGGGCATTGTACACCTTAACATCCTAGAAGCATAAGCCACAATGAGCTCTTACCTAGTTCTTGTTTTGGTGTATTCACCTAGTGCTACCTCATTCGCAGATTCTCCTTCGTAGGTTGCTTAAATCCCAAAAATATAGGACAAGACAACCTGGCCCAAAGAGAGCCTTATAGATCTGTTGACAAATGGGGAGTACTAACTTCGGTGAACGAGCAGTATCAGCATCAGCTCTCGTTAGGGAGATGTTTTGATGAAAGAAATGAGAACTTCTTGCCAGTTTCTAATTTTAATTTAAATGTTTTTTTTTGTGCTAAGTCACGCTTAGCCACTTTCTAAGCCAGGAAACGTCCCTTTCTTTAGACTAGTAGCCGTAAAAGTAGATGTAGTGTTGGAAGGGAAAATCCTGCTCAGAAAGTTTCTTCGAAATCTGAACAATATTTCTAGTCTATTTTATGACACTGGTTTGAGTTCGAATGATTGAGTTTGGTAAGAGAAAAACAGAAAAACAAACAAAGGAACAAGTTAACAAAGGAAGGAAAGAAAGAGTGAGAGAACGAGAGATCTGTAAGAGTGAATCAACATTTATAAATTTGATTTATTACGATAAATCACAACTGCATTTCCAAGCTTGAGCTCCATTTTCTCTTAGCATTATCCTTTGGATATTGTTAGCTCAAAGCTTTAACAGGAAACTGTATGCTATGTGAAGTATGCTTGAATTAAGAAGCGACAAAAACACAAGAATTGGGGAATAAAACAGACACCTGAAAATAGTTTGAGAACCTCTGTGTACAAACTAACCAGCGAACGCCCACCGATAATCAGGTACAAAGTTAGCTGCATTTGGTTTGAAAACCTTCGAGTACAAACTAAATGGCCCAGCTGGGAAAAGCATTGCGATTATTAGGGTTAAAATAAACTTTGGGAAATTAATAACCGACGTACCATATACGAGCGAAAGAGTTAGACAAAGAATGCCAGATTATTTGTGCTTAATGAATTCTCTTCATTTTCTAAAGAAATATTTCTCTCAGATCTGTGTCCAGCAAATTTAAACAAGTTGAAACAAACAGGTTCACTTTTATTTTGTTATATTATGTTTAAGAACACTTGAAAATCACAAACTTGAAATTTTGTTGATTTATTTTTTGACCAATTGTAATAAAACGTTGAGGTCAATTGTTGTTTGAATTTGATAACACTTCCCTGTCGACTCTACGAGCTGGGGTTACAATTTATTGAAATAAAATAATTTTAAACACAACGTAGACAAATTGGGTCCGAAAATCGAAAGTAAATTATTCTTCGAAAATTTTTAAAGATGAGCAAAATTCGACAATTTTGAAAAAAAATATATAATCACTGGTTATGGTCACAACCGGCTGGGCTGCTCATCACAGTACTAAAGAATCAACGAACGTCAAGCGTGTAACTCTCAGACTACCACCACCTATTGGTCCATAGAGAAAACTATGGCCATCGCCATTCTACTTGCATAATACAGAGAAGAGTTAAAAAAGTCAAATTTGCGAGAAAAAGGTAAATTTTGAAATAAGGCTCTAAATTTTGAGAAATAAAAGGTCTTTTGGGCTGAATATGTTTTCCTTTGACTACATGAGTCAGAGGGGTCTCTCCCTGTCCCATATTTTGTCTGATTTATCTGATTTAATTCTAAAATAAAATGTAAAATAAGAAATAAAAATTTGTGGCTTTTTAAAATTCACGAAACCAATTTTTTCATTGCGGATGGCTCTTTTGGCTTAAAAGTTTCCCGAGCATTTTTGTTCTAAACTCGCTTTCAATTACGTATTCTTTTTTTTTCTTCTAGGAGAAATATCTTGAAATATCTTTTTTTTTTTGGTCCTTGGTTATCTTTAAAAATGGAAATACAAAACTTCTTCAGAAAGAAGATGATAGTTTGGCTGTCAAAACGCGTTAGCCAGTAACCTTTGTTGTGTTTTTTAATCTTTCTTGGTTTCAGGGGACAAGTTTTGTATTTCAATTTTCGAAATATCTAATTTTATCACACTCTTGAAACTTGACTCGTTTGCCAGACACATCAAATTGATTTAGATTACAATATGCAGTCCTCTATGCTCGTTGATTCTAGAGCATCAACCTAAAGAAAGCTAATTTTTTTTAAAAGGGGAACATAAGAAATTTTATCATTAAAAACCATCGCAAGTGATTTTGAAAAATTTTTAAAGCACTTTTTAGAATTTATTTCCCATTGTCGTCTTCTTATCGGCGATAGTGGGAATTTTTTAAAATATAAAAAAGATAGATTGGCACGTTTTGCTAATTATAGTGTACAATTAACCTGATAAGATGGGAACTTTTAAAACATATACACGACTTAACTATGTAGTTAGAGAAAATAAAAATGCGGTGATCCAATCGAATTTGTACCAATATATTCAGTGAGATTTCGATTTAATTGAACGACAAATGTGGTAAGTGTAATGCCATTTTTTAATCCCTTAGAAAAAATCCAGATAATTGTAAACCATAACGCGTGGCGCGAAATCATAACATCATTTGTTTGTATAAATAATTTCTATTTTAAAAAATGAAAGAACAAGAATGGTCAATTTTTTCTCTTTGATATTTGATAATTACTAGTATAGTTTTAGGTCAGTTTTTGAAGCAGATTTCGTGCACTATTTTTAAATGTTAGATCACTGTCAATTTGAATATGGACCTTTTCAACTAGAGACTATAAGCAACCATCTCGTTTTTTTTTTATTTTTGAATTTTTAGTACAATATTCTATTGCATAAGCCCCCTATTTGTAAAACGAAGGCAAGTTTATATGGTAGAATCATGGTATTTGTAATTTAAAAAGTATTAGTGATATTTTTAACATAATATTCTCCACTCTACTAAAAAAGTTGCTTCCTTTATACAGTACCTTAGTAATCCTAACAGATAATTCACATTTGTGTTTACCACGCATTAAAAGGGTCAATATTTACCCACAATTGTAATGATTTTTATGCTTATCTATCAGGGCTCGGTTTTTATCACTTTTTATCCATTTGGGATTTCAGTCATTAGTCATACAAGTTAAGAATTAGACCTCATTACTGCTTGAATTGTTAGTAATTGATAACTATGCGTACTCTTATTACAAAGTGATGTCCATCAGAAATAATTGTCAGTATACATTTGTTGATACAAAAACAACACAAAAATGGAGCACATTACGCAGTAAGTTACCTTTTATTTGTACTTTTCTGCGTGTGGTTTGGGTTGAGGCTTGGAGCTTAGAGTATAGTAAAGTGCAACTTAAGAAGCTTAAGTTAAAAATTTAGAAAAGTACATCAATTTTTTCATTAGGAATTTTCATTTCCTAAAAACCGTTTATTTAATCAATGTAACAGGGCTTCAGTTTCTAAAAACCGGAAATCGAAAAAAATCGTTATTTCTGTCAGAACGAAGTACGTCAATTTTTATCATTAGGATTTTTTTTTCCTAAAAACCGTTTATTCATTCAACGTTACAGAGCTTTAGTTTCCGAGAACCGGAAACCGAAAAAAACCGTTATTTCTGTCAGAACGAAGTACGTCAATTTTCTCATTAGGATTTTTTTCCTAAAAACCGTTTATTCAATCAACGTAACAGGGCTTCGGTTTCCGAAAACCAGAAACCCAAAAAAAAACCGTTATTTCTGTCATAACGAAAGTACATCAATTTTCTCATTAGGAATTTACATTTCCTAAAAACCGTTTATTCAATCAACGTTTCCGAAAACCAGAAACCGAAAAAAAACCGTTATTTCTGTCAGAACGAAAGCCGGAACTGAACCGGAAAGAAAATATCGGTTTATTTCGATTCGGTGCAGATTCAAAAGTCCACAGTTGATAAAACCTCCCTATTTTAATTTCAATTTTACAGTGAAAGTCTCGAATTACAACCCAATACTTTCTCTCGATTATTATTATTATTGTATTATTCACAAGTCTTTTTGAAACTTACACTTTTTTATTAAACTTTTGAATTTAAACCTATTTTTATTGTGTCCCACAAAGGTTAGCGTTAAATTTAAAATTTTTGAATTTTTCTAGAAATATTGACGTTTATTTTTCAATATTTCAACATTAGCATTTGATTCAAAACTGTGTAGAATGTTTGTAAAATAAATTTCGAATATTTTCTTCAATTTCAGCTTTTTTTTTCAAAATTCTATGCTATCAATTTCAATTTTTGCCTATTATTTCAATCGTTGTAAACAATTGATGCCTGATCCGTAGCTCACGAGCCACAGTAATTTTTGATGTGACTTGAGGTGCCTATGAAGAAAAAGGGCATCCCATTTTATTTAACAAATTCATATATTCAGACTAAAATCGAGATTTCTAAAAAAAAAGTCAAAATTTTAATTTAAAATTGCGAAAAAATAAAAAAAATTAACTTTAACGTTGAAATTTTAAGACAGAGATAAAAAAATTATTCGAAATAAATTCAGTTTAACGAACCTAATTGTCAGAGTTTAAATTAAACACGAAATTTTGAGAAAAAAAGTTCAAACAGAAAAACTGGAAATGTATAAGTGGTTTAAAAAGTATAATTTTCAACTTTAAATGAAAAATGTTATGCAAAACTTTGAAAAGATAAACTCCTAAAATAAAAATATCCTCGCATTTTCAATTATAAAATTTAAACACAGAATTTTGTAAAAATATCCAAATTTTGAACAAACATAGTCATTCACAAGAATTCAGTTTTCGAGGCAAATGTTTAAATTTTAAGTTAAAATTCGAAATTTCGAGAAAAAAGTTCAAACCTTGAAATGAAGATCAACTTTAAGATCAAGAGACACAATTTCTAAAAGAAAGTCTAGATTTCGAGGTTTGTAACAAAATTTTAGAGAAAAATATTCAAAAGTTCAAGTTTGAACTCAGAATGTTCAGACGAAACTCTCCCAAGAACAAAACTGTCTGCCTTATTCTCGAGTTTTGAAAATAAAGCCTTATTCTCGAATTTTGTCGAATTATTTCGATGAAATGGCTAAAATGTCAAATTAGAATTTTTGTGAAAGGTTTTTCTTTAATAAATCGCCCTTTTTTTGGAAATGTTAACCTTTTTCCTCGAAATTTCGACTTTTTTCTCGAAATTTCGACTTATTCTCGAAATTTCGACTTTTTTTCCCAAAATTTTGATTTAATCTCGAAATTTCGATTTTAAACTCAAAATTTCGGCTTTAAACTCAAAATTTCCGCTTTAAACTCGAAAATTCGATTTTATCTCAGAATTTCGACTTAAATCTCGAAATTTCGACTACTCGAAAATTTAGACTTTTTTTCCGAAATTTCGTCTTTAATCTCGGAATTTCGACTTCAAACTCGTTTTTCTCGAAATTTCGGGAAACATCTCGAAATTTCGACTTTTATCTTGGAATTTCAAGTCGAAATTTCGACTTTAATATCGGAATTTCGAAAAAAAAATCGAAATTTCTATACTCTATAGTAAATAACAGTTGAGTCCCTCTCTTTCCCAACAATATTGACAATTGGCAGTAGGGTGCGTTCAGTAGTTTCTCTTTTTAATTACCAAAATTCTTATTTTTTTCTTAAATTTTCGGTATTAAAGTTGAAAGTCTGTCTTAATCTCGAAATTTGGAAGAAAAAAAAGTCGAAATTTTGAGTTTAAAGTCGAAATTTCGAGATTAAAGATGAAATTTCGTGAAAAAGATCGAAATTTCGAGATTTCATTCAAATTTTCGAGAGAGAAAATCTAACCACTACATTTTGAAAAAAAAGTTTAAATGTCCAGAGAAGCTCAAAATTGATAAAAAACAAATTTCAAGTTAACAAGAAATTATGAGAAAAATTCGAACATTTTAAGATAAACTAGATATAATTTTGTTTTACTATAAACTTTCGAGTTTGTAAATGTCAAGTTTAAACATGAAATTTCGATAAGTTTTCAAAGATTTCGAGATTAAAATCAAAATTTGGTTTTTTTTTCTTCAATAAATAATGTTTTTATTTTGATACAAACTTTCTAAGAAACTTGAATTGTTTCAAGGTTTT
This sequence comes from Dastarcus helophoroides, assembly GCA_028583605.1. Classification (NCBI taxonomy): domain Eukaryota; kingdom Metazoa; phylum Arthropoda; class Insecta; order Coleoptera; family Bothrideridae; genus Dastarcus; species Dastarcus helophoroides. Next base: position 61,427,431 of record CM053325.1, read on the forward strand.
GGTTAAAACTGATTTTTTTTATAATTTAGAAGTTTACACGCGCTAAGTAGCTTCAAATTTTTAAAATCAAAAATACCAGAATTTCTTAAAAACTTCAACTTCAAATTTCTAAGAAACTTGAATTTTTTCAAGGTTTTGGTTAAAACTGATTTTTTTTATAATTTAGAAATTTATGCACGCTAAGTAGCTTCAAATTTTGAAAATCAAAAGTACCAGAATTTCTTAAAAGTCTTTGGTTTTTGTTCAAACTTCGGGTTCTCTGTTAAAATGTTTAGCTTGAATTTAAATAATGTTTTTATTTTGATGCAAACTTTCCAAGAAAATTGGATTTTTTTAAGGTTTTGATTAAAACTGATTTTTTTTATAATTTAGAACTTTACCCACGCTAAGTAGCTTCAAATTTTTAAAATCAAAAATACCAGAATTTCTTAAAAATCTTTGGTTTTTGTTCAAACTTCGAGTTCTCTGTCAAAATGTTAAGTTTGAATTTAAATAATGTTTTTATTTTGATACAAACTTTCTAAGAAACTTGGATTTTTTCAAGGTTTTGGTTAAAACTGATTTTTTTATAATTTATTTACCCACGCTAAGTAGTTTCAAATTTTTAAAATCAAAAATACCAGAATTTCTTAAAAATCTTTGGTTTTTGTTCAAACTTCGAGTTCTCTGTCAAAATGTTTAGTTTGAATTTAAATGTTTTTATTTTAACACAAACTTTCTAAGAAATTTGAATTTTTTCAAGGTTTTGGTTAAAACTGATTTTTTTTATAATTTAGAAGTTTTGCCCACGCTAAGTAGCTTCAAATTTTTAAAATCGAAAACACCAGAATTTCTTAAAAATCTTTGGTTTTTGTTCTGTGTCACAATGTTTAGTTTGAATTTAAATAATGTTTTTATTTTGATACAAACTTTCTAAGAAACTTGAATTTTTCAAGATTTTGGTTAAAACTGATTTTTTTTTTATAATTTAGTAGTTTACTAACGCTAAGTTGCTTCATATTTTTAAAATCAAAAATACCAGAATTTCTTAAAAATCTTTGGATTTTGTTCAAACTTCGAGTTCTCTGTCAAAATGTTTAGTTTGAAATTTAAATTTTTTCCCAAAATTCCAACTTTGGAATTAAAATATCAACTTTATTTCGACTTTAATTTCAAACTGTCGAGTTTTGTTGAAATTGTGAGCTGTAAGGTTAAAACTTCGAAAAAAAAGAAAGAAAACAAAATTTCACTTTAATTGGAAAATTTTAACTTTAATCGATAATATTTCGACCTTTATTACTTACGAGATTTGACCTTTTAGTAAAAAAAACTTAAAAGTTTATGAAACAGTTTTATCAATTTCTGAATTTAAAAATGTTAACTCGAAGTTTTGATAAAATTTGGAATCGTCAACATCTGCTTAAAAATTCAAAGTTTCTAGAAAAATGGAAATCTCGTTAATTATTAAATTTTAATCTTTGACAAACATTTTTCACTTTCAATTGAAATTTGACCATTTCAAAAAACGATGACAGTTTTCTTTTTAAATTTAGGCTATTTTGATCTAACAAAAATTTAAATTTAAAATTTGAACTTGTACTCTTCAGAACATAATAAAATTTCGAAAATAACTTCGAAATGTTTGCTCCAAATTTCCGGAAAACTTGAAAATGTTTAAAAAGAATTCGAAATTTTGATAAAAGATAGTAACTTTTTTTTCGAAATGATTACATTTTTTTTTTAAATTTTATATTTAAATTGGCATTTTTTTCTAAAATTTGGACTTAAACATGAAATGTATTCTTTTTTTTTAAATTATGACTTTTTTTAATATCTACGCAGTAATCTCTACATTCGAATGTTTAAAAGACTAGAAATAGTTGAAATCTTGAGAAATTTTTATTTATGGAATTGTTTTTTCGAACTTTGATCATTGATTGAATCAAAATTTTAGTTCCAAGAACGGTGCAATTGTTTCCCCTAAATTTGAACGATTTCCTCGAAATATTGGATTGAAACACGACATTAAAAAATTTTTAAGTTTTAAGAAAGTAGTCAAAATTCGATAAAAAAAACTCTAAATTTATCTAAAAAAAATTCTCGAGCTTTCACTTTAATCATAACACCTTGACTTTCAACTCGATTGTTCGAGTATCTTCTCGAAACTTAAAATCCTTAGAATAAGTCGGAATATTGTAACTTAATACTTTTTTTTCTAATTTTGAATTCATTGCAAAATTTTAAAATTGTTATTTTCTTTTCCTAAAAATTTTACTTCAAATTCAAATGTAGACGTTTTTTTTAGAAATATTTATTTCGCTTTATTTATTACTTTTCTAAACATTTTATATTTAAACTGAAAAAGTGTTAACCTTATTTCTAAATAGTTTGACTCAAAATTTTGTAATCTAAAATTTTTAATTTCAAATTCTATTTATTCTAAAAGTTAAAGTACAAGTTTACAGTTTCTACATTTTTTACAAAAAAATTGACTTTGTACTCGAAATTTCAACGTAAATCGAATTTTAATTTGATTTTTTTTTAAATTTCATATCCTTTTTTGAAATTTGGACTTTTTTTTCGAGATTACCCGAACAAATAGAAAATTAAAAATGATCACTAGGAGCTGTACCAAAAACCGTCGTCGAAGCGAAAACCCGATCTGAAAGTTCGGTCTTGTTCTAGAAGCTGAGAGATTTTTTTTCAAATTGAACTATTTTTAAATTTCTCGAACTCAATTATTTTCAAAATGCGTCTTTTTTTTCAAAATTTCAACTTCTCAACATAAAGTTATTTTCCGAAAATTTGACTTTCTATCAGAAAATCCATATTTCTCAAAAAGTTAACCTTCTACTTGAAATTAGATTTTGTGGAATTTCTGTTTCTTTCCTAAGATTTCTTAAAATTTGGCTTTTTCTAAAAATGTCGACTTTTATGTTAAAATTGGGGCATTTTTTACACCTCAAAATTTCGATATTTTCTCGAAATTCGTTTTCCGGAAATCTTTTTTCTCGAAATGAAATCCACATTTTATAAAATAGAGTAAACATTTATTCCGAAATCTCGACAGTTTTTTCAAAATTTAACTTTTTGTATTTCTGCAAATTTCGACTTTTTCTTGAAATCTGCTTTTTAACTCAAAATTTCGCCTTTGTTTTCTATGTTTATCTCCAAATTCGACTTTATGCTTAAAAGGCTTTTTATAGGAAAATTCTACATTTTTTTTTTAAACTCGGTCTTGTTTTAGAAGTTGGGAGATTTTTTTTTTCGAATTGGACCATTTTTAAATTTCTCGAACTCAATTATTTTCAAAATGCGTCTTTTTTTCAAAATTTCTACTTCTCAACATAAAGTTATTTTTCGAAAATTTGATTTCCCATCAGAAAATCCATACTTCTCAAAAAATTAAAAGATATAAAATACATGGACGACTTTTTATAGAATGGGACCAAGCCCAAAAAACAATTTTTGAGAATTTTAAAATGAATAATCAGTTGATTGATTTCCTGCAGATTACGTCTTTCTTTGGCCATCAATTGTTCCACATGAATGTTGCCTACCCATGAATCAAATCTTGCCTACGCACATGGATGAAAAAAAATGAAATTTACATTCCGTCATCTCTTAAGTTTTTTTTTTTGGTAGAACGGACTGGCCCTTGGTTATCTTCAAAAATTGAAATACAAATCTTGTCCCCTGAAACCAAGAAAAGGGCGGCGGTCTGATAATCTTAAAACATCGAAATTCTTCGCTTACCATTTTATAAACTACGTCAATACTATCGCTTAGAATTTAATGAAATTTGGTAATAATATTTAGAAATGTTGGGGAATTCGGGCTTTGTGAGCAGATTTTTGATTTTTTTTCTCAGTATTCCCACAAATTGGCGTACAATTTGTCTCTTTTTGCCTGTTTTCAGAAGCGAATATCTCGGAAACTAAACGGAATTTGAAAAAAGTGCGAATTCTACATCCTTGCTTAATAAGTTCTCCAAATTTGGAAATAAAATGTTGAAAAATAAAGGCACCATTTGTAAAATGGGAGAGCGGTGTTTGGCGTAAAAATTGCGCTTAGATTTCGGTTGCCCTCACTCGGGTCAGGCAGGGTACGGTGACGGAAGTGATGCGGAGCAGAGACATTTTTGCCCCTTTCCCAATACGTCCTCAACGAATAAAGTACCATCGGCTTCCAAGTTCATATTTCTTTATCTAAGCGCGGCGGATGTATCATAATAATAATAAACAATATTAAAAGATTTGTTCTACCAGAGTTTGAGAATAAGATGAATTGTTTAGTATTTGTAGCTTACAATCATTTGCTGAATATTTAGTGGTTTTTGTTTTGATATATTTAGAAGACTTTTTTTCTCTCCTAATTAACATTTTTATATTACTCTTTGGAAAAATATAAATTGTTTAGGTAAATAAATACTATGAAAGATTTAAGCAAAAAAAAGAAAAATTGATTTTATATCATTTAAATTGGAAATGTTATATTCTGCTAGCATCACTTGTAATTGAAAATCGACCAATTATATCTGCAAAGAACGAAATTGTTTTTCACATAATTAATTAATAGGTATTTAGATGCAGATATTTAGTTCTTACCTTGACGATGAAAGAAAATGTGTGGGAAAATAAAAAAATCCATCTCTGAAAATTTCGAATTTTGGCTTTCTTTCAAAATTTCGACAGTTTTTTAAAAATCTACTTTTTTCGAAAATCTCAACTTTTTTACAATTTCGACATCTTGAAACTTTGGACTGTTTCTGAAAATTATGAATTTTTTTGAGGAATATGATTTTTATGATAATTTCGACTTTTCCTTTTTAAGTTTTAAAAATTTCGACCACTCACTAAATATTTCGACATTTTTTGCGAATTTCTATTTTCTGATACATATTTTCAACTTTTTTTCAAAATCTCTAGTTTTTCTTGAAGAATTTGACATTTTTAATTTTGACTTTTTTAATGATTTCGACTTGGACATTTTAAAATTCCCACTTATTTCAAATTCTCTTAGAAAAAAAACAAAATTTTGACCTAATTAGAAAATCGTAACCATTTCAAAATTTTCCCTTTTTCTAAAATAGTGTTATCTTTGGAACTTCCTAATTTTTCAAAATTTCAACTGTTTCAGGAAATTTCCATTTTGTTATAGATCTCGAGTTTCTTTAAAAGATTATGCTTTTTTGACAATTTCGACATTTTAAAAAGGTGAACAAACGAATAACTCCGACCTGATCAACATTTTCGAAAATTCGAATTGTTAGAAAAAAGAGTCGAAATTATTAGAAAATCAAAGTTTAAAAAAATGGTAACATTCCAAAGGGCACGAATCAAAAGAAAAAAGGTAAAAATTTTGTGGAAATTTAGAAAAAAGTTGTTTTAAAGTCGAATTTTTCGAAAAAAGTTGAATTTTGAGAGTAAAGCCGAAGTGCCAACAAAAAAGAATTTTCAGAGAAAATTGCTAATTTCGAAAAAACTATGCTTCCGTATCTTTGTAGAAAAGTATATGTTAATTTTAAAAGAATTAACAGGAAACAAAAAGAGTAAAAGGAAGCATTTTTAAGTCACCTATTTCTAACTATGTACCAGTGGCGGCTGGTGCTAATAAAATTTGGGGGTTGCAAAGAGACATTTGCAAAAATGTGCCGAAAGTGGAAATTTTAAATTAAGCTGGAGGAATTAAGAGATATTTAGGATTTTAAATTGATATATGTTATACATATATAGTATATTGCTAAAATTCTCCTTTTTTTATATTCGCCAAAAACAGAAAGAAAAAGAAGAGGAAGTGCATACGACGGACGATCTTTGGCAGCTGCAAATTTATCAATAACTTTTTACTGAAGTCGAGTATTCCTTAAATTAAGTCCTTTTCTTTAAAGACATCGTTAATGCGGACAATCTTTCCTGGCATAATGTATTTTTTTAAAAAGTATTCTTTCCAGACTGGAGAAGCACCACTCTGCTTCAGCAGAAGCCATTGGGATAGTTATCAAGATTTTTAAAAGATTTAGAGTTTCACTAAGCTCACTGTTTTCTCAAATAATGTTGTAGAGTACAAGTAAACCAAAAGCTGATTAAAACTTTTCTGTTTCGTAAATTACAGATAATTCAGCTCTTAGTTTTTGTAAATTAAAAAATGGATAAACCTTAGCGGTTTCTTTGAAATTCTTTTCGGGAAAAGTGATTTTATGTTGGTTAAATTTTTTAGAAAAAAATAAGGTTGCTGCAATTAAATGGCCAGTGAAGCTGAATCGTTTTTTAGCTTAGCAGATAACAATGTCACATAGGTACTTCTTTAGCTTCGCGAACTATTTCTGTTAAAACTTCGTTTTTTACAAAACACGGTCTGCACAATATTTAAGTCTGGAATAGGTCATCCACGTCGCTCAATTTCCAGTTTTTTCGACATAGATCGGTTACAGAATGGCTGTGCAATTAAACTGAATTCATTTTTATTTGTGTTTCAAGACTCGCAACATTGACCGATGACAGATTATCAGTGGCGGCTCGGGTATATGCACTGAGGAACTGCAGCATCCCCAATTCAGCTTTCGAGTTTTTTCTCAAACTGTTGATCTTTTTTGAAAACTTTTTCTTAACATGATTTTATAGAAATTTTAAATTTTCTCTGATTTCTTTTATAAAAATTTCATCTTTCTTTCTAAAATCTATTTTATTTCTAATGTTGATGAAAAAAGCATTTTCAAAAATTAATTTTTCTAAATCTTTTGATAAAGAAATTAATATTTCGAAAAAGAATTGAAATTTTGAAAAAAAAGGTTAAATTTCTCTAAAAGTGTCAACATTTTGAGAAACTAATGAAAATTTCAAGAAACAATCTAAATTCAACTCTTGCATTTTGCTATTTATCTGAAAAAAATAATATCAAATCTTCCCGTTTTTACCTGATTTTGCAATTTCTACTATATTGTAGAAAAAATTTTATTTTTTTCTAATATTTTCATTTTTTTTTTGTTGGGTAAGTTTTTATTTTCCTAAATATATTATACCAATAAATTTTCTCAAAACTACTTTTGCAGCAAATTTGGCTCTTAAAATTTTTCTGGAAATTTCAACTTCTAATTTTTTATGTTCCTCTAATTTGCTTTAAAAATGTTAGGTTCTCCACGGCATTTTGACATTTTAAAGTTTATTTTATAATTTTGACTAACAACTTTTAGAAAAAAATCCCTCCATTTCTGTAAAAATGTCAAAGTTTTGGAAAGAAACCAAGAAATGTTAGGAAAATTTTCCATTGCTTCCGCATTTTGATAGTTTTCTTTAAAAAAACTAATAACCGATGGATTATTCTCCTAAAATTTCGACTTTTTTGTACAGATATTTCAAATTTTTTCTCGAAATTTCGATTTTCTTTCTACGAAAATTGGAATCTTTTAAAATGTTGACCTATTTCAGAATTTGGACTTCATTCGAAAATTTCCACTTTTGTTAAGAATTTCGTTCGTACGTTCCTAGAACTTTTGATATTTTGTGAGAATTTCGGCACTTCTGACATTTTCGATTTAATTGCAAAATGTCAACCTCAAAAACTTCCGCATTTTACAATTTATTTTTTGAAATTTGACCGTTTTTCAAATATTTGATTTGTTCTCCCAATTTTAACTTTTTTTGACAATTTAGACATTTACAAAAATATAATTGTTTTGAAAACCTACTGCTTTCGTAAATACTTACTTTTTGTGGAAATTTAAACTTTTTTTAAGCGTTGAATCTTTCAAAATTTTGACCTTTTTGAAAAGTTTGATTTTTTCCGGTTAATTTCAACTATTCTGATGTGGCGTTTTTTCCAAATTTTGGACAATTTCGATTTACCAAAATTTAGAAAATTTTGATTTTCCAACATATGGAAAATTTTGATTTTTGATGATTTTCATTTTTATTAAAAATTCCAGTTATTTTTTAAATTTTCGATCTTTTCTCGAAGTTTTGATTTTTCTTTTGAAAGGACTTTTTTTTGAAAGCTATAACTTATTTTCGAAATTTCGGCTCTTTTTTTAAATTTCGACTTTTATTTGAAATTTTTTTTTTAATTTCGATTTTTTTTTTAAATTTGGACCTTTTTTAAAATTTCGTCCTGATTTAAAAAATAAGACCCTTTTTAAAAATTTCGACTTTTTTAAAACATTTTACAGTTTTTTCAAAATGTTAACTATCGAAATTTTGAATTTTTTTTGGAAATTTCTACATTTCAAAATTTTGTCTTGTTGAGCAAAAATTATTTTAGAAAGTGCCGACATCTTTTAATATTCAATAATACCGTTTGTCATCCCCTTAGGACTTAAAAATGTGTCTTGTTTCGAAATTTTTTTTCAGGTTTTCGAAAATTTCGACTTTTTAAATGTTGCCTTGTTCGAACAAAATTGTTTTTCAAAACCCAATTTTTGGCTTGTAACAGAAAATTTTAAATTTTAATGTTCAGTTAAATATCCTTTTTCACCCCGCTTGGGGTGAGTACGTGTTTAGTGATTGCTTTCGTGTATTTTTTATATAGAAATTTTAACAAAAAAATGTTTAGAAAAAAACCATGAAGTTTCTCCAAAAATGTCAACATTTTGGGAAAAAACGAAGAAATTTAAAAAAAAAATTATTTTCAATTTTGACAAAAATGTTGAATTTTCAGAAAAATATTGAATTTTCAGAAATATTTAGAATTTTGAGAAAAATATTAAATTGTGAGAAAAATATTGAATTTCAAGAAACATAAACCTTCTAAATTTCAACTTTTTTCCGATTTGATATTTCGCTAAAAAAACTTACCACTATTATAGAACCAAATAAAATTCTAAATCGAAATTTTCAATTTTTATAGAACTGTTATTTTTATTTCTTAAATTTATTCCCGGAATTGTCAAGTCCGTCAAATTTCGTTAAAAAATAGATTAAAATTTAAAGATTAAGCTCAAAATTTGGAGAAAAAGCGGATAACCTTTCAAGAAAAAAGTTGAAATTTGTTATTTTTACATAATATTTTTGAAAAAATAGCAATGTCGGAATCAATGAAAAAAAAAAACAATTTTCAAAAATAAATTAATTGTCAAATATATTTTCAAAATTTCGACTTTTAAAGTAGGAATTATTGAAACTTTCAAAAATGAGTCAACATTTCTAGAAAAGTAGAAATTTCAAAATTAAAAATAGTAAAAATCTTTAAAAAAATTAATTGACAATTTAATGTTCTAACTTAAATTTTTTCTAGTGATTTTGAAGTTACCAGAGAAGCTTCAGAGATCAAATATTTCAGCTTGAAGTCGATCCTTTGTAATTAAAATCCACATTTTTGGAATTTATTTTTAATTGAACTGCAAGTTCTTTTTCGAAATTTGTTTCAAAAATTCGAACAATCTTAAAAATAGAAATTTTTCTTACTATTTTTTTAATTTTGAGTTTTAATTCGACATTTTTCTTAAAAAGTTTATATTTAAAAAGAAAAATATATCGTTTTAAAAAATATATATTTCAAGCTCAGGAAACTTTCTAAAAAACCAGACAAAATTCATTATTTAATCACAAAATTCCAATTTTTCCTCGAAATTTTGCATTTTCGACTTTTCCTAAAGTTGAGATTTCTATTGGAGGTTCATTGGGGAGCAACAGAGGTGGTTTATATTATTAATTTTTTGAACTAATTAGCTTTTACACAATTTTAACACAAACGCCGTCGCAGTACCCCCTCTAGTTTTAGCTACTAGCCGCCACTGCAGATTATAATAGCGAATCAATATTTGGTTTGCACCCACAAGTACAACCTAAGGCTTGCTTATGGGCAAGTATTTTAAGCGAACAAAATATGAGTTAAGGTGTAGGTGCATATGTGTAAAGCAAGGTTTGCAGTCTAGCCTGCAAACTTTGCAAACCATGAACCCAATAATGTCGTTCAAATCCTTACGAATCGGCGGAATCCGCTATAGTCAACAGTATGTTTGGTAACCATAAATCTGTTATCAATAAATAAAATAAACAACATAAAGAACAATTTACTTTCTTTTTTATCCCAGCGTTTTTTTGGAGGTTGCGCAAACCTGCAAACCTTAGCACTGGCCGCCACTGCTATGTACTTGACCTGCTTAGAAAACTGAAAGAAGGAATACGTGTCAAAGGATTTTTTTATAAGTTTGCAATTCGTTAGCCCAATTTCAAGCTTTTCTCCCGAAATTTTGAATTCAAAGTTAAAACTATTCGAATTTTCCTAGAGATTTTGAAATTTCACGGAAAACGTTAACAAAAATATCGAATATTTCAATTTAAAATCAAAGTTTTGTGACTAATAGGAACTCGAGAACTTCCTTACATTAATCTCATTTTTTTAAAACCTGTTGCTATTTTCCAAAAATTTCAGTTCAAATATAAAATCGTTTTTTCATAATTCAAGGTGCAATTCTAAAGAAAACAGAATTTTTAAAATTTTGGCTATTTTTTCAAAATTTCCAATTTAAATCTGAAAATGTTTTCTTTATTTGGAATTACAATTCTAGAAAGAAAAATTAAATTTTCAGCCCGGGGGGCCTTAGCCATTGCGAGGCTCCC